>CM061045.1:13441241-13611241 GCA_030762985.1 Adelphocoris suturalis | reverse complement strand
ATCCCCCTCAGAAGTTAAACCTACCCTTAGAGATCTACCGTTTGCGAGCGAAGCGAGCAACATCCCCTACATGTTTCAATTGTAATACATTCCATGTATACAGCCACACTTTGCGAGCGAAGCGAGCAACATTCCCTACATACCACACTTTGCGAGCGAAGCGAGCAACATTCCCTATATGCCACACTTTGCGAGCGAAGCGAGCAATTTAATGGGGGGTCCGGAGGCGTCCGCTGGACGTGGAGGCGAGCGGAGCGAGCCGGAGCGGCTAGTATATAATATAAGGAGCAAGAATAACTTCATCGAACCTATTCGAATCAAAATTATAAATTATGCTTCTACCCCCTATGAATAATACTCGTGTTGACGTCAGGAGTCTCAAACAAATTCACATCCGTTATTATATTGAAAATATAGTCTATACAATACAAACTTAATTTGAATGAGTAAGAAAGCCACAATTATATTAATGACTTATAGCTACATGTTTTTCACACTTGATTTCTTATTTTCTAAAATCCAATTTTCTCATAAATATCTATTTGTTCTTAGAAAAACTGTTGAAAAAAATTAAATTTTCTTTCTTTAAATCAAAAAGCTTAATTTTCCTCTTGAAAATGAACAATGTCGGGAAATGTTAATTTCTTCAGGAAGTTTATTGAAAAGCTTCACACCAATAAAAGATTGTGATCCTTGAGCGAAAGATTTATTTCTAAAAACCACTTCAGGCGTCATTGCTGAAACTGCTCAGTCAGATCGGGTGTGGAATTTTAGCCAGTTTGCCTTCTATTAGGTTTTTAGTACTTTTGGGTGATCCATGTTCTATTATGATCAATAAGAAACCAGTCTCCCCACATCTCAGCCGCTGAATGACAGAACACCAGTAGTTGGCTTAGCGTAGAATGTGGCTACTATAGATTTGTCCAGAGAGGTAGTCCCGAACAGTTCGGGACATGCAACGCCTAGGTTTGGACGTTCAGAGAGACTCAGAACCAGTTCTGAGGAGCCCTGGAACCCCGTTTGTTGTCCAGAGAAGGAGTCCAGAACCAATAAGAATTAGTTCCTGGTATTTCATGGAGGCTTATTGATGATGGGAAACAGGATTGTTGTCCCCCGAGCTTGAGAGAAGCGGTTCTAGATAAAATTCATGCTGGGCATCTCGGAGAAACCAAATGTCGTGGAATTGCGATGGGAACTGTGAAGTGGCCAGGCTTAAACGATTATATAAAGCGTAAGGTCAACGAATGTTTTGTCTCCGCTACAAACCGTAATAGTCCTACAGTACCTATGGTCTCATCAGATTTTCCCAAACTTCCTTGGTCGGTAGTAAGAATGGATCTATTCATCTTCAAGCAAAAGAACTACTTGGTCATCCAGGACTATTTTTCTCATAATCTTGAAATAGTAGGACCACTGAATTCAACCACGTCTTAGGTGTTAATTATGGCAGTGAAAAGATTTTTTCACGGTTTGGGATTCTTCAATGTGTCCAGTGTGATAATGGTATACAATAGTGCAGTGATAAATTCAAACAGTTCTCCCCAAAAATGGGATTCAACCTAATAACAAGTAGCCCAGGATACCCCCAATCTAATGGTCTAGTGGAATCTGCGGTGAATACAGCAAAAAAGATATTGACAAATTGTGAGGATCACGATTTAGGGTTGCTGTCATACCGATCTGCGCCCATGGAGAATGGAGATTCCCCTGCAGAGCTCCTCATGGGAAGGAGGTTAAGGACTATGGTGCCTATTGCAATCACTTCACTAACGCCAAACTACAAATCAACAAGGAGCATGTTAAGGAGCAAAAGATCAGAAAGGGGATGAAGGCCAGATGCGACATGAAACACGGTGCCAGGAACGAGCTGTCTGCGCTATGCGTAGGCGTAGGTATATGTGTGGGTGAAAGATATGAAGTGCAAAGCCACCGTAAAGGAAAAATTGAATGCTCCTCGATCGTACGTCGTTGAACTAGAGAACGGAAAACTTTTGCGTAGAAACCGAGCCCATCTAAGCCTTTTAAACTTGTACGGTTGGGAAGGGGAGGATCGGCACTACAGTCCATTACTTATTATTCGTTTCTAAGTAGGTGTTGTTTTTTTACATTTTTAAACTAATAAAAATTCATTATTTTTCTTGCTTAGCTCGGTGAATGTTCTATTTAGTAAGTTCTAGAAATAGTACATTAGCGTTATTGATGATAAGGTGTTGTAGCGGTTGAGGTCTGGTCGACGTAGTGCTCCGAAGACCCATACGTGAGCTTGTTCTGAAATATGCAGCTTGACCGTTTACACCTTATCAGGCAAGTTATTGACCACTTTCAGCCAATAACATTGGTTAAATGTTAGGTGGTGTGATGCAGCGTGTACGGCGACTGATTGACCTTCACCGTGTCGAGTTTCACTGCGGTGATTGTCCATGTGCAAATTCACTTGGGACGTCTTACAAATATAAAACGCAGGACAGGGTACGCACTCCAACATGCATATGCAATTAAGAGACTGGCAATGAACAGACCCCTTGAATGGATAATCTCGAAGTGCATTGAGAGTGGTGAAAGAGGTACAAGGGGTGGCAATCTCACATAACTTAAAACGAGGTCTTCCACATGGTTCTAGTCCTCTTGCAGGCTCTCTACGGAGAATATTCAACTTTTCGCCTTATCATTTTCCCCAAATTCCTTGGTCTTCTTAAGGCAACGCATGGGACCTTAGGGAAGATTTCTCTCTTTCTAGATTTTACTATAGAAATTTCTTTCAGATACCTCTTGGGATCTTTGTTCATTTGGCCTTTCGTAATTAGTATTTTCTGGTATGACTCTGCGAGGAAATCTGAGGCTATCCTCTTTTCCTCAGTTTGACTGTAAATGAAATCAAACACGTCCGCGAATCATCTTGTTTATAGCAGACCTGGTGTCACGGTGTCACGTATCAACAGAGGACGTAGTATGGACCTGTTGGAATCTGGAAGTTGGCAGCTGTTGTATTGTAGGTCCATCTGAGCATTAGTATCTTTTATAGGTGTGTATCTTAGTTCTAAAGTCAGTGTCTTCTAGAGTCACGTCCACATCGAGAAATGGCATCAACCTATGTGAAACGATATGGGTGAACTGCAATAAGAAAAAAATATTAAGTGCTCGAAGGAAATCATTTAATTCACTCCTTTCACGTTCCCATATAATAAAGATGTCGTCTAAAAAGCGACGTCAGACTATAGGTGTAAATTGGCGGGAACTGTCGTTGAATATACGCCATTTTCAGTTTTGCTTTGAAGGTGCGGATTTTGTTCTCATCACTGTGCCTTGTTTAGGTATTGTTTAGGTATTGTGCCTTGTTTATTTATTGTGCGGATTTTGTTCTCATCACTGTGCCTTGTTTAGGTATTGTAGTTCACCCATATGGTTTCAGATAGGTTGATGCCATTTCTCGATGTGGACGTGACTCTAGAAGACACTGGCTTTAGAACTAAGATACTTATAGAAGATACTAATGCTCAAATGGACCTACTATACAACAGCTGCCAACCTCCACTTGTCAAGAGGTCCATACTATGTTCTCTGTTGATACGTGACGCCAAATCGGCAATAAACAAGATGATTTGCGGACGTGTTTGATTTAAATAACAGTCAAGCTGAGGATAAGAGGATATCCTTCAGGCCCTACGGCTATTTGCCAGTATTGCATCCTGGACAAGCTGCTTATAGTGGGGCCTCAGGCTAAGAGATTGAATGGCAGAAAGCGTGTGCATGGGAAAATGTGCTTGCAAGAAAACATCAGTCTTTCTTACTCCATTACGCACAGCCTCTGTCTCCTCTGCTGCCATTCACCGCAAATACTCAGAAGCATACCTGGGCCGCTCTCGCTCTATATCTGTTGCAGCGTTTGCCTGAACACGATGTTTCTGCCAAACGTGAGCACTGAGGCTACGCTTGGAACTGAAGGCTCTCTCACGGTGGGCACACTGGTGGGCATTCGCTTGGGCAGTGGAAGAGGAGGAGGGATAGGAAGATGAAGAAGAAGAAGAGGGAGAGGATAGCCTCCCCTGGAACACGCGTGCTAATCGGCCGGCGGGGGTTATGAGTTTCAGCGTTTCTTGATTCCATAACGGGGGGACACATTAAAAAGGGATAGGAGACCCATTTTCACGAGTCTCCCGCATGAAAGTTGATGTTACCCAGTACGCCTCACTTTCGGAGAATTTGTTTCGTAGGTAAACAAGTCGAATCATGTCTTTCAGCTGGTCCACTTTGCCGGTACAAGTTTATAAACCCGGTTGTCAGCAACAAATATTTGTTCTAATTTCTTCAATTCACTCATTCTGACTCCCATGTAACGCTTTTAAGTATTATGTTTTGAGAATAACAATATTTTCCATTCACTAGGTGTGTGCATAAAGCAAGAATACAGGTGTGGTTTCCAATCAATGACCAGTGACTACCCAATCAAGCTGGGGAAAGAAAACTCGGTGGGTTTTACTCGTAAAGGGGATGACTCTGTACTACTGAACAGGGAGGGAAAACGCCCCGAGCAACCGGACCACTCGACCAACCCTGATACAACATTCCACCTCTTTGATGGTCTCCTCGGTTGGCGTTACGTAATCTTTCGAGCTCCAGGTTTTATTTTTAATATATCAGTATTTAAAATGATGTAACCTTTTTGTTCCATTTATTTATTTCGCAATTACACTGCTGAAGTTCTATTTTCATAAATAATAATTATTTACCTACGTGCTAGTTCATACTTGACGTAGTAGATATAGCATTCCGGCTAACAACTGCTACGTTTTTGAATCTTCAATGTGACAAGGACACATTGTTACATGGCTGTTTTGTAAGGGGCTGATTACACAACCCACTTATCGAAAATGTAACTTCCTACCTTGCATTACTTTCCAAGATGAGAAACGCCTATACCTTTGAGCGATCTGTGGTGATATCTACTCATCAATCTACTGAAAATCCCAAAAATCATACTGATGTACTCACTAAAGGATATGAAAGGTGCATCTTTTAACCTTCCACAGTTGTCCGGCCCTCTAGAGTTGTTTTTAAACTTCTAAATATGTTTATCATACATGGAACCTTAGTTAACGAAGCTATTAAACTAAGTTTCGGCATCGAACGAGTATAAATTTCATGATTCCGGTTTCAGAAAACATTTTCAAATACCTAATCCGTTAGGTGGTCAGCCTTCGAGGGGGAAAAGGAAGCGAAACAGCTTCGCGAAGTGATACCTATTTGTTTCAACAAATGTATCCACGTTGTAAACATGTAATAAATAAAAATAATAATAATAAAATAAAATAAGAAAAATAAATGAAATAGTTAAAAGGTATTACAGAAATTTTCCATTTGTCAATAAGTATTGTAGAGATCGCGAAACAATTATAAGAGAATTCCGTTGTTCTAGACTAAACCAAGAACAAAAATTACTTGAAAGTTGACTTCTTCAAAGAAACAGACTATCTCAAATATCTAGATCAAGTGTTTATCTAAAAGCTCTGAGAGACGAATAATTGGAAAAATCACAAGACAATTGCATAGTCAACACAATCGAGTTGAAATATGAATAATATGATACTTGAGGCTACCTACAACGATAGATGTAAGGGGGAGAGTGGTCGGGGTAGCGTATTTTCTGGCTGACAGAAACGAAAACCACTGTGGGAAAAGTACTAAAATGAAGCACAAAGTCCCAGTCGTGGAGCATGGCCACATGAGCTGATTCCCTTGATGTTATTATTTTTTTATTCAAATGACAAGTAAATGCATTCCTTAAAATTGAGAAATTTGTGTTCACAGCATTGTTGATGCTATCGAACAACCTTTTGTCTAAATGGTATTTTACAATGAAAATCAATTTCAAGATTTTGAATATGTTTATGGGAACTAGAATTGTATTCGAAGATGTTTTAGCTCACAATTTTGTGAAAAAACTTAATAACTTTCAATTCACAATTGGCTGAATTTTTAGAGCTATATCCTGCTATAAAAGATTAACTATAGTTTCAATATCAAGAAGAGAGAGAAGCGAATTTCGAGCCATTTGCGACAGTTTTAACAAATCTTCGTGGAAAATGAAGTTATTGCAATGGCTCCAAAAATGGCTTCAATGGCTGCTTTAAAAATACAAATTTTCGGAAATTCTCTTCATTGAAATCCCTTTTGTGACATTCTGAAACAATTCCTGGATTTTAACATTTTCATATTTATATAACATAAATATGTACAAGTAAATTGCACTTCCAGACAAAATAAATGCTGATTTGTAGTCCCACGCCCGGAAATAGGAGTTCTATAGTTCTACTAAACAACTTTAGGACACTCTTTCACATAATAAAAGCATTGTCAAATTACCCATTCACAATTTTCTTTGAAAATCGAATCAAAATTTTGACAAGTTCATTTTTAAACTAAAAAGAATACTTGGTTCCTCACAAGAACGGCAGATAACCAAAATTATTTTACAACCTCAAACTACCTCAAACAACCTTACAACCTTACCTTTTACAACCTTAAATATCTCACTTCATCTGTCCAAAACTAAAATGACACAAAACTAACCGCATATTGAACCCAGCCCACGCACAGCCTACAGGAAACCCACTCCACCCCAAGACCTTGGGCTTTGTCGGGTACCTCTCCTATTCACAAAGGGATTTTGAAATTTTAGCTTCTTTGAAGTTTTTCTCGATTTTTTTAGCAAATTTTAATGATAACTGATACATTTTTCCGATTTTTGATTATTTTGTCCATTAATTTTTTATTGTTCTATTTTATAGTTAATAAACTTTATTTTACTGATATTCTGCTAGAAAAAAAATAAATCTAACAATGTTTTGGCGTTTTAGCCATTTTTAATGATTTTTTAAGAACATTTTTTGAAATTTTAACAATTTATTGTGTTTGAAAAATGCTGGCCCACGAACTCATCCTTTCGTTTGGAATTAATAAGAAAAGGTTATTGTCTGCCCAATTAGAAGTTCAATTTTCAATCAACGAAGCAGTACAAGAAAATTTCCACAAAATGATAGAAACAATCACCTAAAACAATGTACTAAAAGGAGAATTAATTTCACTACAGCATCAGAACCCGAAATATTCCACACTAGCAATATTTAAAGCAACACTGGAACATTACCAAATCGTACTCAATATGATTTCAGACGTGATTCAAGACATAGAGAATTCCTTAACAGCCTGTCGAACTGGTTCATTTCAGCACAGCATGATAAAACCCCCTTTACTTTTCAAGGAATTACAGAAATTAAGTCAATAAATAATAAGCAGTAAATTTTTTAAATTCCAAGGCAAAAACCTGTTCGAAATCCAAACGCACATTTGAGCCAGATGCTACCCATAGTAAATCCAGAAAAGTTTGAATCGTATAATGTCGAATCAACCCCCATTCTGGTTAATTTAGAATACATGACGATTATACCTACCATTAAACATCATTTAAAATCCAGAACTAATCACTACCCTTTGACTCAACCATGCCCACCCGGCCATATACAATTATGCCCCAATTATATAATCCCACCGCTTCGCCCGAAGTGTGGAACAGAATTTTAACGCTCCGGCTCAACTGACAAATGCCAATACGTAAAACTAATCACAGACGAAAATCACGTTAAACTGATGCTGGACGTTAACAATTACTCGCTAGGTATTTTTTATTTATTTTTTTTTAATTTTTTTTTTTTTTTTCTCCAAAGGCGATGTCATAAGCATAGCACTTGATAACACTAGGACCCTACACGGTGTCTACCTAGCCTCTCCAGGTAGACATCACTTTTCATGCCACAATCAAACCCTTTTCGCTCCCCATAATGAATTAGCAGGTGAACATCAAATAATAGCAGACATTTCAGTGATACTTACGAACATACAACAACCCACTAATATGTTCATCGAGGCGTCTTTGGTCCCAGTGTCATCATGAGTGGTAAGGATTTACTAGATAACATCCCACCCGATATTACTTCGATGGAAGACGATTCAGTCATTAACAAAGATAACAATAGACATAACAATGACAGCAAAGATAACAATATAGAGAAAAAACATTTTCAAATACGACATCACTTCTCAATACCAAAAATCTGCCTTCTGATTCTGGCCCCTTTTGGGTATTAGTAGAAAGTAGTAATGCGAACGAAGCTGGTATTTTTCGTTTACACCCTATGACGTTGGAGAAGCTGTTTCATGAAAATCGTTTAGAAATATCTAGACATATACGATCCATCAATAAGGCGGGACGCAATCGGTTGAAAATTGATTTGGATAATTATGTTTCTGCCAAGAAATTGTATATACCGTTCTAAATATACCGTTTTGGTTGCGGCTGGCTTTCAAACATCAGTGCCATCGTATCTGGTACAAAGAAAATTCATAGTTAGAGGTGGATACTAAATTGAAGGATGAAGAAATTAAATTTCCTCTTAAAAGTGACATTCCCGACACCGATCTATGTATACTGGAAGTAAAGAGGACGAGGAGGAAATTTATTGACAATAACAGAATGGCTGATTACGTAATTACTCAGTCGGTAGCTGTAACTGTCAGGGCTAAACGTATTCCATCTTTTGTTACAATTCTGTTCGTTCGACGAGAAGTGAAGCCGTTCGTACAGAGGACAATACAACGTACTAACTGTCGGAGGTATGGACACGTTCAGGGTCAATGCAAAGGAGTGTCAAGATGCGAAGGGTGAGGGGACTCTCAACATAAAATGGATTAGTGTACTGCAAAAGAAAAAGTTCCAGTCATGCAGCATGATCGTATGAGCGAATTTTCGTAAATCATCGTATTATATAATATTAGATTGTTTTGAAATTTGAGCTTCTTGAGTGCAACTATTGATTTTATTGCAAAAAACGTATTCTAAATAATAATCTCCAGTTCAAATAGAGGTTTTAAATTTTTAGCTTTTTTGCAGTTTTCATCGATTTTTTAGCAAATTTTAATGAATTTTAAGTACATTTTACAGCATAATTTTTTACAAAAATTTTTGTATGTTCTATTTCATAGTTAATAGACTTTATTTGAGCAGTAGTCTACCAGCAAATATGAATTAAACGATTTTTAGCCGTTTTTAGCTATTTTTAGTGATTTTTTTAGTACATTTTTTGAAATTTGACCAATTTAATGTACTCAAAAAGTGTTGTCCAACGAACTCCTCCTTTCTTTTGAAATGCTTGATTTTTTGGCGAAAGAACGAAGTTTTTATCTCAATTCTATCGAGAGTCATCGTCTGGAATGACACACACACACACACACTTTTTTTTTTTTTTTTTTTTTTTTTTTTTTTTTTTTTTAAGAAACCTCCCCTCAAAGACGGAGGGGGCACGCCATTAAATTGAAAAATAAACAAATAAAATAAAAAAGTGGGGAGGACGCCCAGGTTTACCCGACGCCGGCTCAAGGGATAAGGGAAGTTGTAGGACGAGGAGGAAGAATGGGATGAAAGGATGTGCCCCTATAAAATGACCACCAGTTCAAGTAAGAACCCCTCAGGACGCGGGTGGTGATACCACGGAGTACTCCTGCCGAGATGCCCAACTCGAGTAACTCCGTGGCGCTTTTCCCGCACCACACCCCGCGCCATGACACGGTCGCGGCAATGACCTTGATGTTATTATGTGCCACTCCTTTTAGCTCAGATATCGCATGGCGCAGATCATTTCTATCATATTTACTTTTCTTAGCCCGCCAGGTCTGCTCCATGTCCACGCTGCCACTGACAACCTGGACATCCAGGATTATGGCAGACCCATCGGGCTTGATCGCGACGATATCTGGCTTCTTGCCCCGGTCACTCGGCATGTGGTATAGTCTCTCCCTTTCGACATCCCAACCGCTAGATGACAAAGCACCTGCTATCTGCTTGGCAACCGCATCGTGACGTAAAATGCGGCCACCGTGAGTACGAGGACACTGCTGCACCACATGATATAGATTCTCATTTTTACCCCGACAGGCACGGCAAAGGGTGTCAACTGTCCCGCGACTACTCCTCGAACACCTCACCGAGGTGGCTAACGTAGCCACCCGGACGGCGTGAAAATGGCGATAGTCGCGGGCCCCAATGCCCTCTGAAGCCCATTCCACCCACTGAGTAGAAATGGGGGATTCAGAGCACTGTCGGAGTTCTTTACCATCTACTGATTCATGCAGTGCAGCAGCGAACTCAGCAGATGAGCTGGGTTTTGGAGCAGTTGGTGTTGCTCGATCGCACCACAACAACTGCTGCCGGACAAAGTCCAGGTCAGCAGCAGTGCGGGCGACCTCCCAGCTCGAGCCCCTAAGGGCAAGCAGGCGCTGGCGGCGTAATGATGGGATGCTGGCAGAAAGAGAGACAATACCGAGCCCACCGGCCTTGACCGGTGCGTGGATGTAAGCACTTGGGACACCAGGTGGAAAGCCTAGCCAAGAGCGCACAGCAGAGCTAACTTCACGATCTAACTCAAGCAGCCTCCCCGCAGTAAGCCTGCCAAAGACTAACCCATAGGTTAGCTTTGGCAGTAAGTACGTGCGAAGGAGGCGCAGCTTCTGCTGTGGCTTCAATGGAGCCTTAGTGACACGAGCTAATGCTCCACTAAGGTCCACACGGCTTGCGGCAATGGTTGCAACACCCATGAAGTCGACTCCAAGGTACCGCCAGACCTCCAGCACGGATCGGGCAGGGATGGAAGTTTGTCCTAAGACAAAACACTCCTCATCCACCACCTTCACCTTATGCTGGCGACCGGACGGGACCAAGGAGACCGACCCACACTTAGCTGGGTTTACCACCAAACCACACCTGGCTAGCTGCTCAGCAAATGCGTTGAGGGAGATCTGCAAGCCCTCACGGGTTTCTGCGAGTAGGATGACATCATCAGCAAAAGCCAATGCACCTACTCGCACCCCAGGGGCGAGATCAAACCCTATTTCAGCTGGCAGCTTACCCAAGGCCGTATCCACGACCAGGTTAAAGAGGAGTGGCGACAGAGGATCCCCTTGGCGTACCCCGCGCCCAATAACAACATCCCCTGACATCTCACCTCGTGCCTCGAGGACCGTCACGCCTTCGTGGTACAGGCAGGCAACATACTCAATCAAACGAGCAGGTGCCCCGACACCACGAAGACAATCGGTCAGGGCAGAGTGGCTAACTGTGTCAAAGGCCTTAGCGACGTCCAGAGCGGCAAGAGAGCTGCCGTTTCTAGATACGGGCCAGCGAAATGACAGTTTGGTGAATTGTTAGATTCTCCGCTGTGCCATCCGCTGGCCGAAATGCTCTCTGGACGTCACCTATGACACCAGCCACTTGGAAGCGAGATGCCAGAATCTTTTGAAAGTGGCGGAAAACTACCGATGATATTGAAATCGGACGGTAGCCTCCAGGCCCACTTCCCCCTTTCTTTGGGATGAAAATGGTTCGGGCACGGGTCAACGCTTTCGGGGGCCTTCCCGATAGAAGTAACAGGTTGAGGATGAGCAGCCTGACATTTTTTGGAGCTTTATTCCAGCGTCGGGCGGAAACACCATCGGGTCCAGCAGAAGTGGAGTTTTTGACACGGCACTTATGTGCCTCGTCATAAAGCACCGGTGTGCACATGATGCTGCGCAAGGAATCCCTGGTGGAAGCTGGGGGTACCACTGGCTCACCAGGGTTGTGGCTGGGAGCACTCATAAGTGGCTCCCAGTAATCCACAAACTCCTGGAGAGGGGGCATGACTTGTTCATCCCCAGCTCCCTCCAGTACCTCCGCAGCTGCACGAGCCGGATGCTTCCTCCACAATCTCTGGACACGCTGGTATTCCCGCCTTCTCGCTTGCTTAGCTGCTCTGCGACCTCCACGAGGCACCACATTAGGAGGAACTCCTCCCTGGTGCCTCGCCACGGTCGCTTCCTCAACCTGCGGGAAGATCCTCTGCACATAGGCCGCGACCTCGTCCTCCAAGCTAATTGGCCCCTCAACAGCCCGCCTCGCCAGACCCTGCAGGTATGCACTCTCATAACCAACAATGTTGCCTACCTGCTCCCCAATTTATTAAAATATGAAAAGAAACACACACGACTACGTACAGAGAGGGAACGTACCGCACGAGAGATTGCCCAACAGCGACTGCCCGAGCTTCGGGAGGTCCGAGCGAGGTGCTTCCACTAGGAGGGGAGAACTGCTGAAGGCATTAGTTTTATTATTTTTCCTCCCTATGTTAGAGGATCACATAATTCCTCCCTCCTTAAGCTGAAAATTTAGAAAATTAAAAATAAACTAAATTTTCACAAGAAAAGACTTGAGTAAATAGCAAGGCCTTCATGTTCTCGTTGCGGTTAGCTTACTCTTCTGTTTACAATACGCGGTATAAGTAATAAACATGATAATAAGAAGATACAAAATTATAGGCTTGGAACAAAATATTCAATTATATTTAATGGCTCCAGACGTGTTACTCTGTTTAGTTTGACATTTTTGAAACTGAGTTCTTTTAGAGTAAGCGTTGTATTTGACATTTGTGAGTCTTTAATTTCAAAATTTAAGTCGGTTAATAATTTAGGTTGGCCTAATGATTCACTTTCTGAATGAAGGGGTTGTCCCTTGTAATACATCCTACTGTTACCTTCCGAAATTAAAAATATACCTTTTAATTCCACTATTTCCGAACCATGCCTATTATTTATTTCTATTTTGTCTCCAAAGGGGAAGACTGCTAGATGCTGATTTGATTCTGGAATTGATTCAATCCAATTATCCTCAATGTTTACTGTTACGTATTCACAATGTTCTGCAGTACTGGAACTAAGTATTTCTTCTTCACATTTAACATTCTGGTTTGATATTAATTTTTTACTACAATGAATGATACTACCCCTTTGACAATTATCTGACAGGGGTATTGTTGTATTATTTGACTTAGACTTGAGAAGATAATTTATCTTAGGAAATATAGAAACATACTGATTTTGCCTAAGTGTGGGTATTGGTCGTAAAAAGTACAAGTGGTATTGTAACCCATCGGTCAATGGTAGATTGAGAAAATACATTATTTCATCGTCCTTGATTGCACAAGTAACTTGAATAGTGGATTCTATTTCTAGAATATTTTCGTACTTTATTTCTAAAGGTAATTTGGAACCGTAAGTATTTGACAATTTTTGGAGTTCTACAAACAGCTGATGCGTTCCAATTATACTAGGATGTAATGTTCTCAATTTGCAAAATGTTATTGAATTCTCAATATCTTGGAATATTGTCAGTATCACATTAAATACTAGTTGTTGAAGGTTGAGTATTTCCTTTATGGAATCAGCGAGAGCCTGATTAGAACTAATTTTCATGAAATTATCAATTTCTAACAGTTTGTTTTTTATTTGCTCATTATTGAAACGAATGTCTTGAATGGTCAAATTAAAATCGGACATCAGATCTGCAATGAGTGAGAATTGAGAATCCAATTGAGCCTCAATACTTCAGTCTTCAAGTCTTCAAGAAGACCGGAGGTCCCGGGGGAGGATTGCTGAATGGCGGGCTGTTGTCCCACGCCTGTCGGAGATGCGGGAGAGGCCCCACGGCTATTTGCCAGGATTGCATCCTGGACAAGCTGCTTATAGTGGGGCCTCAGGCGAAGAGATTGAATGGCAGAAAGCGTGCGCATGGGAAAACGTGCTTGCAAGAAAACATTTATGTTTCGTACCCCATTACTCACAGCCTCTGCCTCCTCTGCTGCCATTCGCCGCAAATCCTCAGAAGCATACCTGGGCCGCTCTCACACACACACACACACACACACACACACACACACACACACACACACACACACACACAGCATTAATTGATTTGTCCACGAGACTGCGCCACTTAAATGTCCTTTAATCGGGAATCGGTTTTTGAAAAACAATCGTTTAATATATATATATATATATATATATATATATATATATATATATATGTATATAAAAGCGTTAAAATCCAGGAATCATTTCGGAATGCCTCAGAACAGATTTCGATGAAGAAATTTTTTGAAAATTTTTATTTTGAAAATTTTGGACCCATTGCAATAGTTTCTAAGAAAATTCGCTAATAAATGTATTCGCTGCAAATTTAATAATGATTTAATGATGATTTAATGAATAATGACCCATGGTTTAATAATATTATTTGTTGTTATTACGTAGAGGAATTACAGTAATAAACTTTGAAAATTAGTAACAACGAAATTATCAAATTCTTACAGTAGGATTCTCGTTTACTTCTTTCTTAGAATTACGTGTTGCAACAGTTCATCATGGCTAATACTATTTCAACACTTTCACTTTCGAAAACATGGCTAAATAACTCTAAAAATCCCGTGTTCAGGGATTTTCATATTGCAAGAGCCGACAGAAGCGATGGGTGTAGAGGGGCAGCCATGTTAATAAGGAATTATATTGACATAACAAATACAATATTTAGAATAGAGGGGGTTCAATGTGCTGGGGTCAAAATTGAATTCAGCAACAATCAAGAAATCAATGTGGTAGCACTATATAATGATGATTCTTCACAAATATCAATAGATCAGTGGACCCGACTTTTTGAGTCAATATCTCACCAAAAATCATAGGGTAATCATAATGTTCATAATCAATGTTTTGGGTCATCGTGGACTGATAATAAAGGAATTAATTTTGTAGAAGCATTAAAGGATAATAATCTAATGTAAACAAATGATGGATCCCACATATTAGTTAAAAACCTCGATTCTGTGAATGATTCAGCCATAGACATTACAATAGTGCCTCCTGTTGTAGCCTATGATATTATTCGGACAGTTCAATATGATCCAATTGGGTCTAATCATTATCGTCTAGGTGGCAACTACATTTAAAAAAACAATAACAACAACGCGGTAATGGAATGAAAAAAGTGGTAAATGGGACAAATTCAATAACAATCTGCATGAAATTCTACCTGACAATAATTACCAATTATTTATAGATCAAATTACTCAAGCCTGCGACAATTGCTTCCGAAATTCTAGATCTGGGGGAGTTCAAACTGCCAGCAGGCACTCAATGAACGAATTGAAAATTTTCGAATTTCTCAAGATGACTAAGCGTCTATTGAAAAATTCACAGCATATGAGCATAAAGATAATATTTTTAAGAAAATAGTTTCAGAAATTAAAAAGAAAAATTGGGAAGATTTTTCGCAACTTGAGTAGAACCACACTCTTGAAACAAATTTCGAGTAAAATCAAAATTTTAGAAAATTGGTGGGTACAGCCCCTTCAGCAAGGGGTGTGGTCGGAAGACCTACATAACAAATATGGACCACCGAATGTGGATGAGCACTTCAAAGCAATAAATATAACACAGTAAGTTTAATCAGAACTGAAAACTGGTTTCACTTTTGAAGAACCAACGGCTGTATTGAAAAAAGGGGTGAACACGTCTCCTGGTAGCGATCAAATCGATAATCCCATCCTCATCAACTTACCAGTTCCATTTAAGAAAAAACTACTAGAGATTTTTGACCATATATGGGGCACAGGGAAGGTCCAGATCATTGGAAAGAACATATTTTGGTAGCGATACTCAAACCTGGGAAATTACCAATTAATAGTACGTCATACCGTTTAATTTCCCTCAGCTCATGCATACTAAAAACCTTTGAAAGGTTAAATCAAACTAGGTTAGAATGGATGGAAAGGTTCAACAATTTACCTTCATCACAATACGGATTTAGGAAGAATAGGTCTATGTACGATGGAATTTCAATATTAGTCAGTAGCGTAGGTACACCTATCCCTGGCGACTCGTACAATAACTCTGGTAATGTTTCTCGACATTGGGTCAGCCTTCTGACAATGTAAATTTAAAAATATTATCAAAAAAGATGGATGATATTGGGATTCTTCATATATTCGTGCGTAATAATCAATATTTTTAGTAACCTTAAATTATTTTAAATGGTAGGAAAAGAGTACATTGGCCCAAGATATTATAGTAAAGGTTAACCCCAAGGAGGAATTGTATCTATTTTATTATATTCAATGTATGTGTCGGATATTGAGAGTTTATGACCTGAAGGTGTTATGATCATCCAATTTGCGGATTATATTTGCATATTTTCGGAATGCTACCTAGTTGAAGATGGAATCGAATTAATGAACATTTGTATGTCTCGCCTTATTACTTGGTGCGAACAAAAAGGTTTAGACGTTTCTCACCAAGAATTGGTCGTTGTCCCTTTCACACGATAGAGAAGATCGGGAATGGGATCGGAAATAAATCTGGCTGGCCATTCATTTGGGTGGAAAATAAAATTAAGTTTTTGGGATTATGGCTGGATAGGACTTTAACTTGGAAGTCTCATTTAGCTCAAATTATTGGTAAATGTGAAAAATACATAAACGTATTGAAAATGGTCACGAACACGAACTGAGGGGCAGACTCAATTACTGCCCTACTATTGTACCGTTCAACTATACGAGCGATTATGGATTACGGTGCAATTTTCTATGGTCAAGTAGCAAATTCAAATTTAATAAAACTATCTAGAGTTCAATACAAATGCATTAGGCTATGTATAGATCATTTATCATCTACGCCAATACATGCAACGTTAGCCGAAACCGAGGAAATTCATTTAGGTTTAAGATGACAATACCTCTCAGATAAATACATTATAAGGCAAATGATATAAGATGGACCTTCATTCCAGGCAATCAGGGATTTGGCACATCATACAATGTTCAAAATTCGGTGGATCAATAAGAGTATACCACCTATTGTACTCAGTTTTCTAGATATATATTTCCGAAGAGTAACAACCTTGAACGCAATAACGATGTGACCATATATAACACTGAATACAAGATGCTCTTCACAATGATAAATGTCCATTGTTTTCACCCAGACAATATTACACCCATAAATCAATTTTTTCTAGAATATGTGAATGGGAAACGGCGGGATGTTATCTTGAATTCCACTGACGGTTCGAATATGAAATCTAATGTAGGAGCGGCCATGCTAGAAGTTTAGACGAATTTCAAATTTTAGTTCAAACTGCCGGGGGAATGTAGCAGTTATACTGCAAAGGCTCTCCGATATGTGAAGTCCAATTCTGATGAAATGGTAAACCTCAAGGTCATGTTGCTCAGATTCGTTATGCACGTTACATACACTATCTACCACATTCCTTAAGAAATCTAAAAACTCCTCCATTATAAATACAATCAAACTGGTATCAATGCTCAAGGATAGAGGGTTGGACATAATTTTTTCATGGATTAAATCACATGCAGGCCTATCTTATAACGAACGAGTAGATGTTGCATCTAAGAGGGTATCGCGAGAAGGTATTACTTTAAACTACCCAACACCCAAGAAGGAATTACATAACACAATGAAAAAAACGACAAAATGAGAATTGGCAAGAACTATATTGTTTAGGGGATCCAGGGAAATTCTTTAAGAATCTTAATCGAAAAATTGACAGAATTCGACGGTTCAAAAAAAAAATCAATAAGCCGAAAAGATCTGTACGTATCTTTTGTAGAAAGAGAACCAACCACGCCATATACTCAGTATACTTAACACGTGTTGACTGCTGGCAAAACGCTAATTGTGACTGCGGATAATCGGAAAACAATTAATAATGTAATGCCCAATTTACGCACGAGAAAGGGATGCTATGTTTCTTGGCATAGCGGAAAAGGTAACTAACCCCTTCAATTATGAAACCTTATAATTAGAAATATAGAGGCTTGAGATGATATATGTGATTTTCTTGATCGAATCAATATAAACATTCGATAATAATGTAAAATAATGAAATTGAATTATCAATCAGTTCAAAAGTATTGTATTACTTAATTATTTCATTATTGATGTTTTCAAAATCAATCAATTGCTATAATATTGATTATTTTAATAATTAAGTATTTCAAAGTTTGTAAAACAAGACGATAACTCTCCTTAGGATTAGCATAAAAAATCCATTCTTGAGCTAAAAAAATTAAGCTTTCCGAATGGAAGGATTAGTTTTTTTGCCAACACTATCTAAATACATTAAATTGCTCAAATTTCCAAAACTGCTCAAAAATCACTAAAATTACTAAAACGGCTAAAAGTTTTTGAATGTATATGTTTTACCTGGATCGCAACAAAAAAAGATTTGATTAAAATTGAAGAAGAGCCTTTAAAAATGTAGCACAAAATTATGCTAAAAAATGTGCTTAAAAATAAATTTTAAAAAACGCAGAATAGCTGAAAATCCAAAGTATAATTTCACATGCAGAATTTTGTGTAGAATGAGTTTTTTGTTATAAAATTTCTATCAACTATTTCTTCTAGTAACTATTAACTATTTCTTTGCGCTCAAAGCACTCAAATTTCAAAACAATGTAACATGATAGGATATTTTATTATAATTCGCTCAGAATACGATCGTGCTGCATGACTTGAACTGTTTTTTAGGGATTCAGCTCGAATTTCATCCTTTCGTTTGCTTTTCTTGGTTTGATGAGATGGTGGGGAAAACCCATTTAGAAAACCAATTTCACATCCAAGAAATCCGTAGTTCAGGTACAGTTTGAAACTGCACATACATAAATAATTTATAATTGTGAAGCTATAGAAGGAGAATTTAATATATAATCCACATGAGGATAAACGTTTACTCAAAGAATAATATGTGATATCAAGTTCACAAACTAGGGACTGATTAGAAGAAATAGCTATTCAATCTATGTTAAAAAGAAGATTACTCGTAAAGTTTTGGTATAACTCTCCAATGCGTGTAGGTTAGATATTTTAACTTTAAACGAACGCTAATGTGTTTCTAAATTAATAATATTATGCGATGAAAACACATAATTTATTATCACTCGTGTCGTAGGGCTAGATAGAAACAGTATAATTTGCCTACATTTTACGTCAAAAGTAACGAATAATGTTGAACGGTACCGTAATGGTATTGAATGCGTGAGACCGCAAACAATATGCTGAGAGGGCGTTTTGTCGATTAGAAGAGATCGTGAGTGATGAGCCAATCATTTTACCTCCCCGACCCTTGCGGTGTAATAGGTGTTTATTGAGGAAACTGCCAGGGCCTTCTCTTAGTCTATTTGTCAATACCGTTGAAGGAAATTGCCAATTCATTATGGAATCTTATCGCCCCATTGGATCTGCGACGGAAGCGTCAAGTCAAGGAAAAGGTCAGTCAGCGAATGTTTTAACGATGTCATGATGTCGAACGGACGTTATCTTTATGACGCTCATCGGCAATACTTTCTGCAGGAAATCGAATTCGTATACATTGTTTTTCGAGTACAAGAGAAGTCCACATCGCAGAGGATGATTCTAAAAAATATGTGTGGGTGTGTGTTTATGTACGTGTGTGTACGTCCATGTGCTGCATGTCCTTACATCTTGTTCAAGCTGTCAAGACACTGATTCTCGCCTTGTTTGGTTTATTATTTTCTGTATAGAATAACTGAAGTCGACCCCCCCCCCCCCCCCTGACAAAACAAAATTCCGCCGAGCTTCATGACGGGCAACTAACCGGTAGAGTGCTGTAGTCAGTAGGTTAATCTGACACCAATTCGAGGTGTACCACCTTTGAAGAAAAGCATAGTAACAGCCAGATACCATGCCTCCTATGCGAGACAATGTGATTTTAAGCGGGCCTCCGTAGTGGCTTAGATGGGGTTACCCGTTCCCTGAGGGGGATCACCCATACATAGGTGTTTGTACAGATCGAGGCTGACTTCGAAAATATTTCATACATTTTTAGAAAGTCGTACGAACAGCAGATTGGCCAGAGGGAGTCCGAAATTCTTCTCCTAATATTGCACCCATACTTGTTACACTGCATGAAGGTGTGTTTCATGATATCGGTGAATCAAGAACGCCGTGAATCTATGATATTTTGGCATAATCACCGAAAGTGTTTCGTCGAAATGGAGTTTGAAATTCATCCGCCTTCCTCCAACTCTAATCAGACCTTGGTACTCAAACCACATATTGTCCTCTCAACGGGGGAAACGCGGTTTTGCCTTTCCTTAATCGTTCCAAATCCTTAGGGAAACATTCCCGTTGAGCCATGTGGACACATGCACGACGTGAAGCTCGACGTTTTGACATGCTCTGACTCCTTTCATCTGGCTACTTTTGTTTAGTCGGATCAAAACTATATTATTAATAAAACGAACCATCCAAGCAACCACACAGATCAATTTGGAGTACAAATAATACCTCAAAAATACGACTTCAATTCCAACAGGATGGCCAATATTAGCTACAGTGTTTCTGAATGTCGTAATTCGAGATTCCTGATGTTCCTCAACTGTGGATGCGTGCGAATTGACAGGCCAATTACTATTATAGGCACGTAGCCAAACGAGTACATTCCACGACATAGAGTAATACAAAATCTCTGATCGAAACATCCCTCTACTGGCACAATCAGCAGGATTATGGTCTGTAAGGACGCATCGAAAGTTTTCAGGAGGAACTCTTTGCTGAGCAGCACTTACTTGGTTTGCAACAATTGTTTTCCACTGGTGAGGAGATGAAGAAACCCAACAAAGTGCAACTGTTGAGTCAGTCCAACCAGTTTGACTGGAAATCGTTCCATGGAGGCGAATAAGTTGATACGAACGTTGCACTAAACGATTGGTTAGTTATATCCTGCTAGGTTCGAATCGCGGAAGGACTTGTACTTAGCCAAAATCAAATGAACCTTCACT
Organism: Adelphocoris suturalis; assembly: GCA_030762985.1. Taxonomy (NCBI): domain Eukaryota; kingdom Metazoa; phylum Arthropoda; class Insecta; order Hemiptera; family Miridae; genus Adelphocoris; species Adelphocoris suturalis. The sequence continues at coordinate 13,590,509 of CM061045.1, read as the reverse complement.
TCACCAAAATTCAATGTTACGCGGAGGTAGAGAAAACCAGCATATCCCAGTTCAGGGTTACCACAGAATCTATGAAGTTGGTGATCCTGGGCCCCATCCATTGGAAAACAGCAAACCATTGACAAAGTTTCCAAACATTGTTGTCTCATTTCTAAAACGCAACCACGTACCTAATATTTCCTCAGTAGGACACTCATCCCAACCCAAACAAGACTGCCACAGACACTGCCCAACATATATCACAGGGCATGCAAATCACAATGGATCATATAGCCAAGTTATGTCTGACATTATCGTACGGTTGGTAATGGGAGACTCCTTGTATTTCATTTGGAGAGAGAAGGCATCAAGTTTTTGGTGCTATACTAGACCCAAAATCTTAGCGAATGGTTTATTACCTGCATAAAATGAGAGGGAATCTGGTATAAGCGCACAACGCTCAACAGGTAGAGACTCCAATATTTCTGGATTGTCGTTAATCCTTTTTCTCAATCCAACTGACCCTTTCCAAGCAAACAGGTCAACTCATTTTTCAACTGTAAAGGTTCTTCAGGAGTGGTAACAGATTTTATTACAATATCCATATATGTAGACGAAGATAGTGCATCTGCAACCAAAGGAAATTCAGAATCATCACCGACTATCAACTGATGCAGTGTGCGTAATGCAAGAAATGGTGACACAACCAACCCATAGGTAACAGTCACCAGCCAATAATCACATAGATGATTACGCCCTCATGCAGCGTATCACGCACTCATCCCATTTCTGTTGCAAATCTCCATAAAATACGCTGGTAATTTCAGTAGTTCCAGTGCACCAACATGCTGTGGAGCATTTGACAAATGTCTGCCACCACCACCACCTCGTGAAAATGAAGTCTTACCATCAAATCCACAATATCATACTGCTCCTTAGGTCCCTTAAGGATCACTTGATTAAGTGATGGACCATCTTTTCTTGGCATGGATGAGTCCAAAATTTTTCTATTTTGTTGGATTTTGATTGACTAAAGATACAATGATGCGGTACGTAATAGCTTTCATCACAAGAACAACGTGGTATGGAGGAAACTACCATAGTGGTGACATCAGTCCAAGTAATCTTGCATAAAGGCAACATATTGGTCGCACAACTTGATATTACCACTCAATATTCGTTCAAGAAGCTAAAAGTGTCTTAATGCTGCTCCCCGGCTGGGTCCTAAATGCGCTCAGGCAGGCTCAGCAGGCCCAACTCATATCAGCTGTGAGGGAAACCTTAGTCACATATAGGTTTTCACAATCAGAATCCTCAGGACTCAGTCGTTCTTTAGGTGGAGCCTCTTCTATCTCCCAGAACCGCTACAGAGTGGTATCAAGCCATTGCTCTTTACTGACAAGGAACCTTTTTTTTTTTTTATAGCTGATGAGGCTTAGTTGTATCATCCAACCAGACAGGAACCTCGGATGCTCTCATTCAGACAAGGGGTTCCAGATGGCCCCTGAATTGGTTTACCCAACATCACGAAGCCAAACCATTCTGCACCGATCAATAAGTCAACCTCACCCGGAATGAAGAACACAGGATCTGCAAGTTGCCTACCCTGAAGCCTCTCCCCATCCAAAGACTGTAACGGGACTGAGAGTGTGATGACAATATAGTCAACTACCAACGCATCAACTCGAAATTCAACTGGTTTTTCAGGTCTGAACATACAGCATACCAATTTCCGACAAACTCCACCTGAGGTCTGACCCATACCCAGGACTAGCACCTTGGTTGGAAGCCTCAACCTATTAGCACATGACTGCCTGATGAATGTGGCCTGACTCGCAGGGTCAATCAATAAGTGGACCTCCTGGAAGGAACAATAATCATCCCTAACAAGGTATATATGTGCCTGCTTAGTGATATGAAGGTATATATGAAGGTGTGTATATATGAAGGTATATATGAAGGTATATATGTGCCTGCTTAGTGATATGAAGCTTGACGGGTGACACTTTATCTGGTAATTTATTTATCACTTTAAGCCGATAGCACTGATTGAATCCCAATTCACGAGATGTTGCATGTTGAGCCACTGACTGACCATCACCATGGAGAGTTGCGCTGCGGTGATTGTTCATTATTAAATTTACCTGAGACGCTTTATCAACATAAAACGCAGGACAGCGTTTCCAGCACGTATATGCAATTAAGGGATTGACAGTGTGCAGACCCCCTGACCGGATAATCTTGAAAAGCATTTGGACTCGTGAATGTCGTACAGAGGGTAGCAATCTCACATAATTTGTATCTGGGTCTACCACATGGTTCCAGTCCTCGGACAGCGTCCCTAGGGGTAGGTTCCTAGTTCCGCTTTAACATATTTCCTAAGTTCTTAGGACTGCGATAAGGCAGGAGAGGGAACTCTGGAAAGATGTCTCGCGTTATCGGGTCGTGCGCCAGAATCGGAAAAAGTTCCCCGAGGATAGAATTTAGCTGCTGAATGCCTGGGAAATATTTAGTAACTAAAAATGGTCCATCTCGACGTCTTCGTTCATTTGGCCATCCATAAGTTACGTGTGATAGAACTTCTGCGGCGAAGTGTTGTAGAAGGATATCCACGTTCCCTCAGCCTGGCTGTTAATGAGTTCAAATATGACTGCAGGTCATCTTGTCTATTACATATTTTGTGCCCTTAGATTGAAAGTGATTGAGGAATGGAACTATTGACGTGTGGAGGGTGGCAGCTATTGTACTGCAGGTACATTTGAGCATTAGTGTCATCACCCTATCCGAAACTGTGTGTGTGAAACTTGTGATGAAACTTGGGTGAACAATTGTTGAACGCATCGAGGAAATCATCCAGTTCACTCCTGCCATGCTCCCATATAATGATATATTATATATATGGGATTTGGACTCGTGATTCCCATCCATCGTGATTTGAATTCATGACGGAAATGGAGTAGACTAATCACTTCATCACTGACTTCCTTCTACCATTTTATACCAAAAGTTTTGAGGTATCGATTTTAAAGTATCAAGTCTTAAATTGTACCAGTTGAGTTTGATTTATGATAGTGCCAAACTAACATATATGTATGTTTTTTCTCAGTAAGACGCAGTGAACTTTGGTCCAGTACTTTTGGGAAAAGTTGCTGATAGTGTAAGACGGACAGCTAATTTTTTTTTTCAATCTAAACTTATTTGTCCTGAAACGTATTCAAAGAAACTTTTAGATTGAGAGGGGGAGGGGGGGGGGGATTTTGTTTTGTTGGTTGATTACTAAATATTGTTGAAAATATACAAAACATACACTTTTTTCAATAACTATTGTTATGTTGATAGTAATAAATAATTTTAACTCTTAATTTTTTCATGCATATATCTTTAAGGGTAGCTGAAGAAAAATAGAAGGCACATTACATCTGCCAAACCCTAACTCTTTGAATTTCTTTCGTATTCAAATTGTGAAGTTATAATAAATATATGGAGACGGGAGCTGAGCAAGTATTAGCACTTACCCTCCGTTGTTGTCTAATCGGATATTCATGTGGCCTTAAGGAACGAGATAACACGGGGGAATCAATTTCAAACTCTCGAACGCACGCACTTCTACTGTTGTTCGGGCTGCCTTGTGCCTTTGTAGTTCAATTTGAAACTTTGATGGTTTCACTACGTAGGAAAGTTTATAAAGCCATGCAAAAGCTTGCCTAAATCTGCTCCCTTCGGCGGTAAATCCCCAGACACTTTACTTCCTACCGAATTCGTAGCATTTAAACACACTGGTTCTTACCTATTCCCTCTACTGTTTAACAGCTTTGAGCGACGTCAAACAAGTTATAGTGTAATGGAAATGAACTCACTTCCACCAGGAAACACAAGGTCTCATAAACCTGCACGTTTTGAATGGTTTTGCCAAATTCAAAACACTGGTAGCTACCAACCAAAAATATTTTCCAATTGAGTCATGAGAATTTAGTTCGGGGTTTAGAAACATCTTTATGGGATCGGAGTAGAATTTCGTTCAGAATATTTCTTAATAGTATCCAATATTCCTCTATTAAATCACCAATGTGCATCCTAGTATGATTAGTAAGGAAAACTGTACGTGTGCTCATTTTTTTTATATTTTTTTTTCTTTTTTTTTGTGTACAGAGAACAACTTGATCAAGCACCAATCCGCATATTTGTGTTTTCTAGTTGTGTACTGCTTCTGCAAAGATTTGAAATTCGTTCCAGTTCGAGGATAGTAGAGAAAGGGGTCATGCCCATGGAAACTTTATTCGCCATTCACTCCTTATAATTAAAATTTGGTTTATATACGGGAAGCCTTCTCCCATGCATCCTAAGTAACGAACTCTAATCTATGCACAATGGCTCATACAAATGAATTAGCCATGTCTCTCCAAAGAGTCATCTTCATCCGGGCGATCTGATTTCCCAATCTCTTAAAACGGATATTGACACATCACCCTTTCAAAGACAGGACAGTTGATATAACCTACTCAGTAACCTGCTTATCTCAGGCTGTCCCGAGCTTCGTTCTCCTGGTTTTATTGCCGCGACAGGCGGTACCGGACATCGGGCGGTACAAAACTCTGGGGGCTAAGAGGCAGCATGTCCCCATGCAAGCGACCATGCTGTGGCATACGTGGCACCAAATGTCGGGTGGTAGATCTATCCTCCAGCAAACGCGGCCACCCTGGCAATCGGGGATCAGGTATCTGAGTGAGCAGCTGAGTAGCAGGCCAACCAGAGCTAGTGTCCCGGGCTTGGTTCGGCATGTTTCATCCTCAAGAGGCAATGCAGGATTCAGGTTCAGGTTTTCATGATGGTACTTTGGTAGGACGTGGTATAAAGGGGAGGTATAAATTTAGAAAAATACAGATAGCCGAAAGAAAAGGGACCTGTAGGGTCGAGGGTTGCAGAAAGAGAAAAATCCTAATGATATGCGGGTTTGGTGCTGGCAATAGACATAAATGAAGAACTACAGTGCCGGCAACACTATTCGAATATTAAGGCAATACAAAGATTTAACCGTAAATGGCTTTGAGTGAAAAGAAAGAAGACATCATAATCATTTGGAGAGTAGTAGACTACAAAGATATAAATTGAAGTAGGTTTTTGTTACAGATGGGACTAGTAGGTATTCGAATATCGAGACATAGCAAAGACACAAATGAAAGTAGGCTTAATATATGCCGCAGAAATTACAAACAATTGAGTATATGGACAGATCAAAGATATAGACGAAAGTATGCTTAATAAATACCGTATACATACAAACATTTGATTATCTAAACACACGAAAGATCTAGATGAAAGTAAGGTAAAAGATGCCTCAGCAAAATACAAAAATTGAAATATTTGTGTACAACGGAGATATAAACGAAACTAGACTTAAATGACATTGTAGAAATGACAATTAGAATCTCAGGTCAACACATCAAGATATGCCTTAAAGTGGATTACAGAAAGCTTTAGGGTGGGTGCACCAGTGTTCGACACCTGTACAGTGATCGTCACCCTTGACTTTATATTCAAATAATAAGCCTACTGGGCGGTAACTTAGCATTCTAACATTGGCAGAAACTCAAGCAGAGCCCTCTGTGGAGGGATGAGGGAACTTGTGGTCAAGTTCCCTCGCGTACGTTATTTCACTTCATTTTATCAGTTGGCAGTTGGGCGCCAAAGGCAGAAGGTGTGTGCAGGTATCAGTTTCGACAAGGAGGTAAGTTCATTCCACTATTGGTCTCAGTTAAAGTGTGACATATTTTGTAGTGAAAATACACTAATCTTACTAATTTCGATGTGTAGAATCCATTTCTGACGTTAGTTTTCCATTTAAAGTTATGTTTGAGCTATATTTGGGGGGTGCCGAATACTGGTTCCTTCTTAGATGTATTTTCCAGTAATCGACAGCCATGTCGATTACTGGCTCTTAGGGTTTTTTTCCCTGAGGTTTAAATTACGTTCATAATCATTGTATGAAGTGACTGTGAAAGTTTCAGCACGATCAGAGCATGGGATCCAATATTCGTCAAGGGGTGTCGATTACTGCTTCCATAGATGACGATTATTGGATCCAGCCTGAGAACGATGAAATTGAACAGTCTAACGTTAAAAACGCGGTTCCAAGCCCCTTCAAGAATAGTCTGTTTTGGCCACCTGCTAGCATACAAACAACCACAAGATCCAGACTGAACAAAGAGCGAAGACCAGGCTCAGTAGTCACTTCGAAGGAATGGCAATCGTTTTATACTGAAAAAGCAAAAAAGAAGAGAGAGGCAGAAGAAGCAAAACTAAAGAGAGCCGAAGAGCGTCTTCGAAAGAGAAAGGAGAAAGAAGAGCTTAACCGGAAAAAGAAAGAAGAGGCAGCAACGAGGAAGAAGAAAAAGGCCACGGTGAAGATTTCATCGAAAGTTCGAAATAATAAGAAAAATGGAATGAAAAACAAGGACTTGTCATCTTCAGAAGACGACGAAGAGTGGGCTCCTTCGCAAAGTTCACACGATTCTGAATCAGACATGGTATCACCTGTGATAAATCCCCATGAAGGAAATGATGTGGAACCAGGACCAAGTACTTCTTACGTCAGCTTAGAGGAGGACATTGCCCAAATGGAAGCAGAACCAACCTTTGAAGTGACAGAACTGACTGAAATGACAATGAATCAGTCTAGCATGACATTTGATAAAACACCAGTTGATTCAGATGACAACCTTGCAAATGTATTCATGACTTCCACTGTCGAACCTAGCACTTTTCATACGTTTGATCAGCAAATGAGAGAAGCAGACTTTATACCAACTGCTGATGACATGATAATGAACATGGGCGATTATATTTCTGCTCGTCGCTGCACAAGAAACAAAAACTTTACCGTGGCGTGTCAAGTAATTGATCTTGTCGACGACGAACATGCAATGGTAAGACCACTGAACCCCTGCAATTGATTAAGGAATGTTTTTGTTAAGAACGAGAAGGATATACTCACCATCGAACTGAACACTATACTCAAGAAACTGCCTCAGCCCATCACATACGGCAATGCTCCAGGAAGTAAAAAACTCCAGTTTCCGACATCTCCTGATGTAGATTGGTGAGGTGGTCTACCTACTTCAGTAGACGTAAACTTAATTGATTTGTAATACCAATGCAATTCACTTTATGACGGTATGGCTGTTTTTTTTTTTTTTTTTTTTTTTTTTTTTTTTTTTTTTTTTTTGTAAGCATTTTATATTGATTTACCTATTTTAGAGAATTTTTGAAGAAAATGAAGCTACAGCAATCGCCTAGGTAAATACTAATGTTTCACCCATAAGTCAATTAAGTTCCTAGTAAGATTGTACAAGCGCTTTATAGGATAAGATAAAAGTGTGATAATATTGACTGATTATACCTAGGTGGAGCTTCTGTTTTTTATTTAGTTTTATGTTACTTTTTTCTAAAAGATGTTCCTCTTTATGCGTTCATGATATATGGATTAAGGTCCTACTCATTTTTATAATGTCGTTTTTTGTTTAAAGGTTCCTAGTCGAAAAAAGTTACTTGAAACACTTAGAAGTGACATTTGTTTAATAAAACGTCAATTAATGGGCTGCTAGTCAATTTTCAGATGATGTGATATTACCAAAGATGCATTTAATATGTCTCAAAACACGATAATCTAATAATTAGGTTGGCAATAAAGTTCAAAATTATGTTTTTCCAAGGTGTCGATTACTGGTTCCCGAATTGCCGATTACTAGAACATTGAAAATTTCAGGTGCCGATCAGTGGGGCAAAAAAGCGTATATACAAAAAAAATCGCTAAAAATGCATTTTTTTGTCTATCTTTCGATTTTAAACTTGGTAAACAAAGCAGGAAAGTTCGAGCGACCGAAAAAAAACACTTACAAACACATTGTTACGAACAGATAATAGGTAGCAAGATTGATTAATAATTAGTTAACAAGAACCAACCTGATTGAATTACAAACACGATCTGAATATTTATTGAATCTCTGTGTAAACTAACAAACTGCATCTGGTTGGTAACCAAACAATTTATAATAACGTAGAATCTCCCACATTATCCCCCTTCTTCTGTTTGCTTTGATTGGCAGCACTATATAATGAAAGTTTGTCACCATGAACAACACGTGTTCGGCCTCGTGGTAGATGAATTTGGAACACAACATTTGAAATGGTCTTCAGAACCTTACATGGACCCACCCATGGTGACTGTAGTTTGGGACACCTTCCCAACTGCCGGCGTGGCCAGAAATACCAGACCTCGTCCCCGACTGCAAACCTGGGTTCTGTTGTCTTCATATCGTAACGCTTCTTGACATCCTCTGCTGCCGCTCATAGTTTCCTACGTGCCAACTCATGGATTGTTAGCAACTGCTCTTGAAGCTGTTTGGCATAAACAGTAGTGGACACTACTCCAGGAATAGTTGAGATGTCGCCCTAAGTTCATTTCAGATGGTGTGAATCCAGTGGATGAGTGCTCTGTGAGCCAAAAGTACACAAGGGAGCCACCGATCCCAATCCCTTTGGTTCTTGTCTACGACTTTGGAGAGCATGTTCCAGAGAGTACGATTGAACCGTTCTACAAGTCCATTGCTTTGTGGCCGCAGTGGAGTGGTTCGCGTCTTCTCTATCTGCAGTAGAGCCATTATCTCCTGGAACACCTGGGCTTCAAAACTAGTTCCTTGGTCAGTATGTATTTCTCTGGGAACACCGAATATAGAAATCACTGTCTCTACTAGCCCCTGTGCGACTGTTTCTGATTGAATATCAGGGACTGGAAAGGCCTCTGGCCACTTTGTGAAGTGGTCAACCACAAGAATTATATATTTGTTACCCCCCTTTCAGTTATAGGAAGAGGACCAACAATATCGATAGCCACTCTTCCAAAGGTGACTCCTGAAACCAAAATCTGCAGTGGTGCCTTGCTCATCTTCCATTTGTCTCCCCTCCGACCACAAACTTGACAACTCATTCCATGAAGTTTTACATCATCCTGTAAGCCTAGCCAGTAGTACTTGGTTCTAATTACCTCCAGGGTCCGCTGGCGGCCAAAGTGTTCCAAGTTGTGTGCGTAGTCCATAATTTCCTTCCTTCTCATTACTAGTACAATAATTTGGTTCATTTTCTGCGTGCCGCTATCATTCTCCCAAACTCTCATTAGCACCCCTTCCACTATGCTGAGACTGGGGAACCGGGACCACATTTACTTCAAGGATGAACTTGTAGCTGCAACTTCCTGCCAAGTTGGACGCCTATTTGAAACCACCCACCGATTTAGTGGTTGAATGTCTCACAGGAACCTCTTCAGATGTCGGTGTTGATAATCCTGTATCATCACTGTCTGTCACCACCGTGTGCTCTGTTAAACTGCGTACCGGGAGAGGTTGGGCTGCCGCATGAGCAACTGTTTCAAATCGAAGTGCTACATCCATTGTTGTTGGCCAAACTCCCATGACTTTTTCCCGCAAAGTCTTATCTCTAAGTATTTGCATGAAATGGTAGACTATCATTTCTTCAGCCGGATTATCCTTCACTCCAGTTGGCCAAGCACGACGAGCAAGAGTAGACAGAGCTTGATGATAGGTAGTCACATTTTCTTCTGAAGTTTGTTTTCTGGCAAGCAACATTGTCATAAATCTTGAGCTTGATTCCGATGACCAAATCTCTTCTCAAGAGCATCCACTAAATTACAGTAAGTCCTTGTCTCTACTTGTGTCAGCACTTCTAAAGCTGAACCCGCTAATACCGACTCAAGAGCCACAGTTTTTGTTGGGTCATCCCATCCATTCCGAGTAGCAATTCCTTCGAACTGTATTTTGTATGCATCCCATTCGACTCTCCCGTCATAAGGTTTTGGTTTGAACGTGGAGACACTTGTGCTACGGACTGATTGAGCTGAGCTCGGGCTCCCCCAAGACATTCTGCTGAGACATTGGTGCTACACTATGGCGAAATTCAATCAAAAATTGGGACCAGTCATTTTGCATTTCAATACGTAGTTCTGCTAGTGTTGCATTCCACTCTGCTTGTAGCTGTTCCATAAAGTTTGCCTTTTCTATCTCCCAAGACTGTTGAAATTCTTCTAAAATCCCGGAAATAGGAACATTTTCCGTAAGATTAGCTGCTTCATGAAATGCTGTCGAGTGGTGGTGAGCCTCATCTCTTACCTGAACGCGTATTCACCATCCTATCCCACCGCTGCCACCAAATGTTACGAAGAGATAATAGGTAGCAAGATTGATTAATAATTGGTTAACAAGAACCAACCTGATTGAATTACAAACACGATCTGAATATTTATTGAATCTCTGTGTAAACTAACAAACTGCATCTGGTTGGTAACCAAACAATTTATAATAACGTAGAATCTCCCACAATATTCCATGCTTCCAACGCACATGCATACTACAAAATCTGTCCTTTTATCCATAGAGTGACGATGACTGGTGCACCCGCCCTATATGATTTCTAAGTCTGATGATCGACTTCGATTTTTTGCTTAAATGTGCCTAGCTCGAGTTTTCAAACATTACCCATAAAAGCAGTGGAAGGAAGAAAGGTATACAGGAGTGCACCAGGTTAGTCACCCAACAAAAGGGGATAATATGCTCTTTTTGGTTAAACCTCTTTTTGGTTAAAATATGCACCGCGGAAGCAGGTTAGGCACGGCCTGTCTTTTGCAGGCTACTCCTACCTTTCGGTGAGAAAACCAACTTCTGGTGGTATTTTCCAATTTCGAAATTCGTTTCCCCCCTCACGCGCACTCACTTAAGGTCTATGTGTATTATTGGACTGTACTGTTTATGGATTTAGAGCTGAGTATCTTAGGCTTAGGCAGTTCGCAACGGGGCGTTCCGCTGGCGAGGTGTGAAAGGGAAGGTGCAGGGTTCCAACTTCACTTGCCTTGAATTGTCGCTTGAAGATGGATCGTTTATCTTCGTCAAGCTATGATATGATGATACTTCATTATTATAATGCCAGCAGATCAAGAAAGTCTCGTGGAGGATGGGTTCACCCCTACTTGTGAAAAACCAGCATCACCGACTTTATATTGCAGCAAAGGAATTGCGCGTTTCCGATTCCAAGTTTTTGGAATTTCAACGAATGTCAAAATCTTCATATCGTGATCTTGTAGAACGTGTCAAACCTTTTATCCGCAAGCGGCTCACGAATATGCGAGAGTGTGTGTCTGCTGAAGAGCGAATCCTTATAACTTTGAGATAATTATTATATAATTATTATTCATTATTTCCAATAATGAGCCTTTGTAATCCTACCCCAAACAATTTTTATGAATTCATTTTTTTTTTTTTTTTTTTTTTTTTTTTTTTTGTAATTCGTTAAAATGAATTTTTTGTAAAATGTTTTATTACTTTATACACTCGACTGGGAGAGGTTTCAGATCCGTATAAATAATACAAAGCAGATAATTATTATAATTGACCCTTATAGAATTCATCCAGGGTGGTGCGGGGGGCAACCCGAAGCTGAGAGGAAAAAAAACCAGATAAAAATCCGTTTCAGACCATTCTAAAACTGAATCTGTGAAAAACCATAGCTGTGTGTGTGTGTGTGTGTGTGTGTGTGTGTGTGTGTGTGTGTGTGTGTGTGTGTGTGTGTGTGTGTGTGTGTGTGTGTGTGTGTGTGTGTGTGTGTGTGTGTATGTGTGTGTGTGTGTGTTTTACCCTTTGCCGTTCTTGTCGGGGTAAAAATGAGAACCTGTATCATGTGGTGCAGCAGTGTTCTCTTACTCACGGTGGGCGCATTCTACGTTATGATGCGGTTGCCAAGTAGATAGCGTTGCCAAGTGTGTGTGTGTGTGTGTGTATGCCAAATCTTGCACCACACTGCTGCACCACATGATAGAGATTTTCACTTTTATCCCGACAGGCACGGCAAAGGGTGTCCACTGCCCCGCAACTATTCTTTGAACACCTGTGATGTATAGGAGTAGTTCCTCCTTCTCTCGTTTAAAAAAAAACGTCGAAGAGCGATTCAGAACAATCGTCGAAGGTTGTTGTCGCGTACAGTTTTCCACTTCCACGATAACGCTCGCCCCCGCTCTGCTCGGATCACTCAAGAATTACTGGAGTAGGGACTTTTTTGATCATCCTCCCTATTCACCTGATCCTGCTCCATGTGATTTTCACCTCTTTCCTCATCTTAAAGGGCATCTAGGGTGCAAACCATTTATTACAGAGGCAGACCTCAAACAAGAAGTGGAAAGCTGGTTTTCCAGTTTGGCAGCAGTCTAGTACGACACCGGGTTACAAAAACTGTTACCACGGTACCAAATATGTGTAGCAACTGATGGCGATTATGTGGAAAAATAGTAGAGTGAGTAAGAAAATAAATGGTTTTTTTTTCAAATTTTTGAGAATTTTTGATTATTTTAAAAATCGGGTAAACTAAATTTTGGGATGCCCCTCGTATATTCTATTTTACTTGAATTATATAAAAAAGCATACAAAAGGCAGGGTCATGGGCATGGCCGTCTGCCTTCGGACAAGGGCTTTGATTAAAACCTTTTCACTATTTTACCATGTGCTATCTGTAATTAAATTCCGCAATCAGTTTTTTTCTAAAAGCCCAAGCATATCTGGTGTACAAGCATAATTTTAGCCATCTTTCCGGCGTGTCTAGGAGTAACCCGAGCTCATACTCTGTATGAAACAATACCCCTGAAAATCTCCACCTAAGCTCTACTCGAACAGGACATCACTTAGCAAAGTGAAATACATCTTCCCTTTCTTTCGTATTGCAGAGAGCACACAGGTTTACATACTCTGCTAATACAAGGTTTATGATTCAAATTCAAAGTATCTTGATTGGAATGATATATTCTTCAAGGTAACACAACAACTAGGTAAAGCGTTGACGTAAGGAGTAAATAACAAATTACAGTTGAAGTTCGTGGTATACTCGGCCATCAAAAAGCATGATAAATCTTGGGCCAGAGGTTTTCAAGTTCACGCCTGCACTAAGAAATTTTTCAGAAACGTTATTTGGGTTGACAATGAGGTTTGAAAACGTTTCCTCTTTCCTCGAGGTGCTTCTGCAAGTTTTTCTGTGGTGAATCCGGCAACCCCTTGAAATGCTTTCCTCGATCTTTTTTCTCGGTTAAAAAAATTGAATTATTTCTCCTCTCTTCCCGTAAATTGGTCGGCTGGAGAGCTCCACGAGAATAAACTACCTAGATTAGTGTGATCGTGAAGAGTCCTTCCTTGGCCTCTGCCTTTTCCCGCCATCCAGAAAAGTTATACTATTCCTTTTGAACGCGGTTGGTTAGAATGTAATTTCAAATTCAGCTTCCTCACTCAGCACTCGAAGGCTCTTTCCTTGTCTCCCGTCTTTCATGGCCACCGTTAGGGCTCCCCCTCTCTTTATTAAAGATATAACTTTGAGAAAACTTAATTATTCGGCATAAAATTTCTTTTCCAAGTCCAGCTTTTCTCTGGTTCACCCCATCAAACCGTTTCTTGAAGATCCCATCTCAAAATGGTCCTTATTTTATTTCCTTGTCAATCTAGAAAATTAATAGTTCTTCTTTGAAGCGAGATTTTTTATAAAATGAAGCAGTTGCAATGGATTTAAAAATAATAATAATCATCTGTTATCATATGTTGTTAAGTTTTACTCATTACAATAAAATTTTATTGTTATCAGAATATAAAAGAAACGAATTTTAAAACTCAAAACTCAACTGTTTATTAACATAAATTCATACCTGCACCAAGGTTGCACCAGCATTTATTTATTTTATTTTTTTCCCTCCTTTCATTTTTGACGTTCTCCCATGCTTCCAGATACACATTTCACAAAACACACAAGAATCGAGGTATTGTAATAGATGTCAATGGTAATACAGTTTTACAATAATAAACAATAGTAAAGGAAACAAATATTCACATATAACAATTTCGTATAGGGAAAACAAATTTCTTTTTTGGCATAATCTACAATTTTAACCAATATCGGTCGGCCGGGGTTCCACTCCATTGCGTTTCAGTCCGACGGGGGGCACTCAGAATTGGTTTTTTGTTCCCAACTGTAGATTGACGTTTTGCTCCGCAATCCAAGAAAACCGGAGGTTCACTCTCGCTGTTGCCTAGTCGACATTAAATAAAAATGTCGGGAACCCATTGATATCTCCTGTGTTTGTAATCTCCTTGTGTATTTATATCTCCCTCCACCATACTGATAATTATCTCCCCAATCTATTGATATCCAAATACAAACCATGGGTAAAATTGTGTACAGATTTTGAAATACTACGAAGGAAGTTAGAATTACTAACGAACGGGGCAATCCGCTAATTATCATAATTATCAATATGATAATAAAGATAATTATATATATTTATATATGCATATATTTTATTAAAATCCTACTTTATTGAGGTTCTTGAATTTTTCATTTGATTAACCCAGCGGTATCCCACCAACGTAATTTTTCCTTCTTCTATGGAACGGACCGAAGTGCCTTGCCTCACGATACCTTTGGTGGAAAAACCTGACTCGGGATCCATACCGGATTGTAACTGAAATAAATACCCGATCCCGCCTTGGATTGGAAAGTTTAGTGCCGATCCATTAAGCCGGTGAAATGGCTCATCCCTATTAGGGTGTAGTGGTTTAAATATTTATAGAAGCATTTATACTTCTGGTGGTTCCACCTATAATTTATTAATGTTTTAAAGTCATTAGCTATATATTTACATTAGTAACGCGTATTCATATTACATTATCATTATTACTATAGTGTTAATTAATCACACTTTCATCAAAGTATTATTGTTTTATATTTATGTTTTATATTGTTTTATACAATATTATAAGGTCAAATTACCTAGTTCGACCTTAGTGACTGTTCTGCTGATCATCGGATCGATGCAGGTACCTAATCACTGAGGTGATTTTTTAGATGTTTGTGTATTACACTAAACTACACTAAGGAAATAAAATAGATAAAATAAATGACTAAATACAATGGTACGAGTACAATCGGTTTGTGATTCCAGAGCCCTAATATAATTTGGATATAGTAGAATGGTGAATAATACCAGTTCGTTGGTTGGCGTTTCCAGTCTCACTAGTTTTGCGACATCCTCGGCTCATCAGTTTTTAGCGAATCATAATTGAAGAAATCACTCGAATCAAACGATCCTGTAGCACAATTGTTATTGGAATGAGAAGGATACATCTTGTAATAACACTACCGTACCAACCATCTCGAGGGTCAGCTTAGGGTGAGCTGCTGAGGATTCGAACTGAATACAAAGAGCACCCTGAGAAGCAGAACGGAATGAAATGGCCCAAACGGAAGCCCATTAGCAAGTCGTGCCAAGTACACTCCAATGTAGCTCTAAAGGAAAATGATGGTGAAAATTATCTCCTTCATCCTGACTGTCAATCTGCATAAACTGCAAGAGTCGACTAGTTACACCCCTATACACCCTCAATTACAGTAACAAAGAGCCTCTCCTGCCACCGCGTCGTCTTTTTCCATGTTTTGCGGATCAACCAGACGGGCTTGGGTATGGGCCATCGCCTGATGTGTACAATGATAAGTTCTACCAACATTTCTTGAACTTCATAACAATAGTACAAGACATTATAATGTAAGACGAACGTACAATAATGTCGACAGGTACAAGTAAGAAAGTTATAAAGCTTATTGTTAGAAGTTAACATTATAGCTATAATAAAGATTGAGCTATATTAATAGCTCCAAAATTTTATAAATTACCATTTTCGAAACTCTTCTTCACAGATAACTATTTTGGAGCAATCTTGAACGATTTATGGGTTTAAAATTTACATACATGTTTTATACGGGTGTAGACACATATTTAAGTATATGGGTGTAGATATCCGTGATTTCCGTACTGTTGAAACCAGCGCATAATGGAACGGACAGAATCCAAGAAAACCTCGTACATTGCGTTGAGGGGCACTTGAGGGCGTTTCAGCTGGGCATTGTACATACTTGCTGTACTGCAATTAGCTGATGCAAGTCTTGCTATACTGCAATTTTTCGTTAGATTATTGGTCACTTTTGGTCAGGATAAACCTCTTCATGAAACTATTCTCAATAAATGAAAATTTAACAGTGACCAGGGGGAATTCTGATTTATCATCGTGATATTTTCAAACTATTTTCATGAATATTTCCTTGTTCCACTTGTCAATGAAAACGCAGCTCACACTTTGGGTTGTGAGGGATTGGTGGCGTTTCTTTGGTCACAGTAATGTTAGGTTATAATGGAGGGATATTTACTGTAAAATCATGATATCATCATGAATACATGGTGAGATCTTTTGTATCTCACATTCAAACCTTTTACTACTGATAGGTAGTTAAAAAATTGCTAGCTCCCGGACTACGAGGGTGCCGCCGATTGCGCTCGACCAATGTAGATTCAATGGGATTTTCATAGAAAATCTTGGTATAAAATAGAGGTAATGCATTGCAATGGCTCCAAAGATTTTTAAATAAAAATTTTCTGAATTTTCCTTCATTGGAATCCGTTTTAGGGCATTCTGAAACAAATTCTGGAGTTTAACACTACTTTATATATATATGCAAGCACTTTTTGAGCACATTAAATTGGTCACATTTCAATAAAAGTTCACAAAAAATTATGAGACCATCCTGGTTTCTGCACGTCCATCCGTCTGTTTTCCTCAAATAAGAGGAACTTTACTTTGCTTATTGAGGCTAGCCTATAATGCAAATCTTTCAGCTACTATACAATGCTTCGGTAGCTCAGTTTGTGTAACATCTGGCTGGCGCCGTGGAGTCAAGAAAATGTTTTACCCCATCTCAGTGATGGTCTGTATATAAAGGACTGCAATAATAATACACAGAAGTAATAAACCTTCGTGTGATAATTTGGAGCGTTTGTCTGAATGTTCTACTACCCGAAATATTGACCTCATGTTCGATCATTCTTCAGAATTTTCCCACTGAATGTGCTTAGTTTTGGAAATTTTTCGTGTTTTCTTTTTTTTTTTTTTGCCGAATTTTGGTTTTCGAATGGTAAAACTTTCATGCTAAACAAAAACAAAATTAAATTGGATAAAAATTTAAAATAATATACAATTTTTTCCGTAAAATACGGTAGAAATATTTCCAATCCTACTAAAGCAAGTCTTCTGCCGATTAAACGTCAATTTCACTGGACCAAACATTTTTTCAACGAAAAAAACAATATAATACTATTTTGACACTGAAAGTTCCTGTTCAACACCTTCGAAATAAGATGTAAAAGAGATACAAACCTCGTTCAAATTTCTCTAATATTCGCTCCATTTTCATCAGTATTCACCAAGGAATATGATTGGTTGAAATACTTATATAAAGCAGTACGCAAATATGAATAATCCGAGAAAAATCAGAAGTTCCATTCGTGCAACACAACCTAGTGATCAACAATTTCCACAACGCGACGAAACGATTTTAAATTACTTCATATAAAGCAAATTTATGTAGAAAATGAAGCTATTGCAATACTTAGCTTCAAAAATTTTAAAATCAAAATTTTCGATTATTTTCTTCATTGAAATCCGTTTTGAGGTATTCTGAAACGAATAATAGAGTTCAACACTTTTTCGTATATGTATACATATATCGGACACCGCTAGTTCCTTGGTACTTTAATCATTCTCTGACCTGCATCATTAAGTATTTATCAACTGAATGCTAACGTGTATGCTTGTGGAATTTTTCATTTGAAACCAATCTTAAGTTGGTAACTCCGAAGAAATATTAAGAGGAAGGGGCTACATCCCTTCTCATTCCCACATACCTGAGCCCTGAGCCTACCCCAAAGTGTCCAGCAAGCTTTAGTAGTTTACAAACATTCCCCCGAGTTAGAAGCTCTGAATAAAAGTACTTTTCGATTTCCCGTTAAACGAGACTTATTATTATTCAAAACCAAAATCCTGATATTCTTGGACCTATTAATTTAGTCAATTTATATCTATATCAGAAGTGGGATGGAAAAGAGATGTAGCCTTATGAATATTCCTTCGGAGTTACCAGTTTAAGATTGGTTTCAAATGAAAAGTTCCACAAGCATAAACCTTAGCATTTAGTTGATAAATAATTAATGATTCGGGTTAGAGTATTATGAAAGTACCAAGTAACTGGCGCTCTCCAATATTTATGTAGTTGTCATTCCAAACGATAAGTTTCCTTAAGGTGGAGATAAAAATTCCCTTGTTGCGCCAAAAAATCAAGCTCTCCCAATAAAAGGATGTCTTCGTTGGCCAGCACTTTTTGAGCACATTAAATTTGTCAACTCTAAAAAATGTGCTAAAAAATCACTAAAAATGGCTAATAACGGCTAAAAGTTGTTAACTTCATTTTTTTTTATCATAATTTTAGTCAAAATAGGTCTATTTACAATGAACTCAAACGTAGAAAATTTACGCACAATATTATGCTGACAATAGTACTTAGTTACATTAGTTAGTTACTTAGTTATATTAGTTTCATTAATATTTGCTTAAAAAATCGACAAAAATGGTGAAAATCTGAAATCTTTTTGGATAACAAAATAATATTTAGAAAGAGTTTGCTTTCTCAAAAATTGGTGGTTATCGATTTCTTGGCACTCAAATTTCAAAACAATGTACCTAACATAATGTAATATATATTTTATTAATAGTTTACGACATTTCGCTCATATGATTATACTTCATGACTGGAACTTTCAATTGTCAGCTTAAAAAATCAAATTAGATCGCATTCATTAGGTACTATCATTTTTGGCATTCGAAGTAAATTAATATGTGAAAACTACGAATGTAATTAATTTTTGCTGCTTGTAGCGATTTTGAGAACCCTGTTTTCTCATTTCGTGCACTTCTTTGTCTGTTAAAAGTTATTAATTTTAAACTCATCCTTCCTTACGGTGTCTTTTGTGTGGTTAACGCTTCCCAGTCTACATCCAGTAGCGGAAGCATTGTTTTCACTTTCGTACAATAAAACTTGTTTTTCACCAAAAGGAATACCCTGTAAACACGTGTAAATACTAGAGATAGTTTTTCAGTATAGTTCAATCAAGTGGTGTTAGGACAGACTAAAAACAAAACTATAGCAGTGGATTAACTGTTCAATGATGCAAAATTGTTGGTTGGAAAATATTTATTACTACAATTTATTCAAGGATTCACTTCTTCACTTTTAATGATTTAATGCGAGCTTGTTTCGGAGATTGAATATTCAAATTGCTTAATCTTGTTAGAGTTATTTCGATTGCGTGAATTTCCCTTGTTAATGATTATGAATCAACTGTAATTTTTAGGAATTCCTGTTTAACTTTCAAACTAATTGCTTCACACGTGGCTGTTATATCATTGGGCCCATATTCCCCTGATATGATGGGCGATCCATCAGATGTTTATGTTCATGCGTATTTATGTGGTTGTGAAAACATACGAGAAGCAGCCCACGTTAGGAGTCAATGCATTAAAATAATAAGAAAGTTTGTGATCCAATAGAATGTTATTTGTAGGAACCATCACTTCCTCCTGAAAGCCTCCCTGAAGTGATAAGTCGAATAAACAGAGTAAAGAGAGTAGGTAAGCTCTCTTCAAGAGTTCTTGAAAGTACAATCGAAGAACGTTTTTAGCAACCCTTCAACCTGGCAATATGAAAAAACATCTGATAAAATGCTCAACTTAACCATGCTTTACTAATCTGTCTTGGTCATATTGATGTCTGAAAGCCTAACAATGCCTATCGATGAACGAAAGCCTTGATGAAACCACATTTTGTGTTCCTCCAGAATCTATATGCTTCAAAATTAGACAAAGGCATTGTCTGTATTAAATTATCTTCCTAACCATTTATTGTACTCGATTATATGTATATAATTCCCTTCCTAACTATTATGATTGACAGAATCTTGAATTTACTTAATACCTCCAAATCACCATGGCTATGATTACCTAACGATATTGATGAAAAACTGAAGGAAGGTGTCGGTAATCATTACTACATCCATGCAAAGTTCACAATAAAGAATACAGTATTGTACGACTGAAATCGAGAGAAACATACACACCGTGCGCGCATCAACGGTCCTAAACTCTTTTGCTTCCGAGTCTACCTAATGGTAGCGGGAGCATTGTTTTCTCTTTCGGGAGGGAAAAATGACGATTTGATCATCCCATATCAATTTCAACACGACTGTATCATTAATAGCTACTGCGCATGCACCAATGTGAAATACTTGTAATGATTAATTTCCACAGTTTTCATCCGATTTTGATGAAATTGTCAGCGTTTAGGTTGTAGATGGTCCCGTACCTATTTCATTGTTTTCAAATCATCAGTTCATTCTGCGCTTGCAAAAACGTAAATTACATAGAGTATCATTTTTTCGTTTTTTATTTGACCAGTTGTGACATTTCACGCCACTTCTTGGTTTACTCTTTTCCGCTATGGAATTTTTCAAGATCATTTTTAATCAATGATCTATACATTCATGATAGGTAAACGAGTAAGCGATGTGCCACACCCAACTTGGCAGGGTTTTTTTTTTTTTTTTTTTTTTGGATTCGTCTTCAGATTACTCATTGGTCTAAAATGTTCGAACCCAATTTACCGGTCATACGTGTACTCATACTCTACCTGGAACTTGGCTCAAAGTGCTCGAAAATGGCTACAGAATGAAAAAAGCCTGTTTTTATAAAATTGCCTTAAATTTATAAAATTTAAGCCTTTTTATAAAATTTTCATTTTTTAGTTTTCCGAAGGGTTGCCTAATATGACCCAGTAGGAGTTCTTAATATGACACAAGTGTCATACAAGGTCCTTTTATTTTTTAATACATTTTTATGTCAAACATCCATTTTTTATGAGCTATAAACTCGTTTAACGCTCAAAGTGTATATTTATAAGATCTGGAATTGTATTAAGCATACTAAAAGGTAGTTTTTCCTATATTACAGCCCTGAAGAAGATTTACAAATAAATCAAAACGTCGGCCTAGTTGAGCTGATCAATCTATAGACCAACTCTCAAGAACCTAAATACGAAAATATATATATATATACATAACAGGGTCAAACTGTATGATTCGTTTCAGAACCATCAAAGCAGATTTCAATGAAAAAAGTTTTCAACAATTTTGGTTCTATAATTTTCCGAGCCATTGCTATAGCTTCATTTTCTACGAAAATTCGCTGAAAACTAGAGCACCACATTTTTTTTCTTGCGGGGGATGAAAAATTGTTCATCTCCAAAATTAAAATTCCCACTCGAATTTAACGATTTAGACTATTGTGAACAACTTTGGTACCGTCTCTGCAAATCCTCGTAACAACCTTAATTTCCACAGTTTTTATGAAATTTTCAGGAAGTGTGCGGGTTAAGCTGTATACGGTCCCCTCCTAGTTTCATTGTTCTCAAATAAATACCTCACTCTTCGCATGCGTAAGCGTAAATGACTTTTAACATTACTTCCCCTTGCCCTGGTCGTCCAATCTCACTCAAATTCGGAAGATTGTTTGGGGAAGACGATTTGATCATTCCATATCAATTTCATTATGATTGTATCATTAGTAACTGCTGCGCTTGGGCAAATATAAAATCCTTATAACAAGCTTAATATCAAGTTTTTTCTTTTCTTCCTGACTAGTCAAAACAAGTTCTCATGTTTATTCTAGTACGTCTTTAGTTGTTCTAGAAAGACTTCCAGTCATATTACAAATTCCAAGGGAGAATAGGAGATATTTTAACTCACCCTGTTAATTATGATGGAGCCCGTCATTGCATTCCTTTTTCCCAGGAAAGCTCCCCATGAAATTTGAATTTACTAGCGTGAGCAGGAGATAATTATTCTGCCTACTTGTGGCTAGATAAATTTATAATAATAGCTTCGAAGTGTGACAGTAGCAACAACCGTGTATTGTTCACTCGGATGAATTTGTCAGGCTTTTACGATTTACTATGTAACTGGAAATTTTGAGGATTTGAAAATAGGGGTGAGAACCTGCTGATAATTTTGCTTAACTTCTCATTCAAATCGGTCCAGACGTTAGATCGTGGTTGCGTTTACCATTTGCATACGTACTCGGACATCCCTACATACAAACGCCGATCATATTCTATATCTATAAAAAACAAAGTATGCAAGTGTGTGTGTCCTTTACCTGCGTCCAAACTTATGAACTTTTGATGCTGTTCTTTACACCATGCCCTTTGAACACCTGAGAGAAAGATAGACTATATAGACATTTCGGAACTCACCCCTTTCAGCGTTAAGATCCAAATTTAATCGAAAAACCGCGTTTGCCTCATTCTAAACGCTTCATGTCAACAATAACTGATGCACTTCAACAATTTAAGAAATTTTTTTCAAAGAAACAGTTCAAGATATCATCATGGTGCGAAGGAAACAAAGCAATATGATGGAAGGACGGTGTGTTACTTTTTCAATCTATGCTTTATAAGATGTCTGATATATAGGCCTGTTATATATATATATATATATATATATATATATATATATATATATATATATATATATATATATATATATGAGAATATAGGCCTCTTGCGGCGTCTAAACACAATCATCAAGTCCAGAGCTCCCCGGGTCAACTCAGTAAAAACCGTGGTCTTCTTCTATTCAACCTATGAAGCTGAAATTTGAAAAGGAGGCCTCTTGGGACATCTAGAAACAAATCGTAGCAAGATCAGCTGAGTGAGCTCGGAGCTAATATATTTACTATTCAACCTATGATGCTGAATTACTGAGTTGTATGCGGAGTGCAGTTTAAATCTTGTGTCGAATGAGAGATATTCGCTGATGAGACTGTGAATTTTTCACACGTAATCACAGGGTTAGTAAGAAATGCATAAGATGAGCTCCACTAGTGACACTGTGGAGAAATCTAGCTTCAATTTTCGTTAACTATATGACAACAAAAAATACCTGGAGTTATGGTCCGGAATCGTAATCAACGGAACTTTCTGCTTTCGGATCCAAAGACCGCTGTAAACAGTTGTCATTCACTCACTGATTCCCAACAAAAGCACCACCGTTCATGAGCCTTCTAGTTGAACCTTAAAAGTACCAACAGAAATAAGATGAAAGAACATATTATTTTGTTCCTAAATCAGGTCTAGGAATCAGTGATAGATTTTAACCGATTTCATAGAGGGACTACATTTTCAGATATGAATTTAATCTCTCAGACGTGAATCAACAGTGGACCGGGTGGAAGAAACTAAATTAGTACTGAGTATTTAGTGGACGGACAGATATGTCTTAATTCGTTTCTCCAATTTTCTTCGCAATTGAAAAATGGGTCTAAGCAGAAAGCGTAACTCTTTTGGTTCTTGTGATTGTTGGCCATGTGATAATGTTCACCTCTCCTACATTCTAGGTTGAAGAAAAATAAATAAAAATAAATAAATAAATAAAATAATAATAATATTATTATTGAATAAAGTAAATAAATAATAATAACCATGAAACTTTTTTCAGAGAGGATTACTTTCAAAAAGGTCATATTACATGTTCTAGTTCAGCTGCTTCGATTTAATAACTAGGAAAATCTTTTTTTATATTGAAAATGTATCAGTTTTAATCTCACCTTTCCTTTTTCATAAAATTAATAGGTTCTTGAAGCTATTATTAGGGCGGTCGAAAAATCTTGCGAGGGGGGGTCTCGGCTCAACTATACGTCCAATTTATTCTCAAGATTGAAAACTGGAATATTCTTAGTGATATTGCTCCTTAGCTAGAACACGCCTCCTTCGTCCTTTTCAGTCAAGCTTAATTGAAAAGTCAAGCCTGGGTAGCTAAATTACAAATCTTCCGAACGATTACCATCATACCTTAGTATGTTGTTAACACCAATCTCATCTGAGAACTGTTGCTTCGACCCAATCCGTTAGTGCATCGTTGCAAAAAGCTGGAATCAATGCATATTTTATGAATTTACCCCATTTTTTACTTGTAATAGTATCAAGCACGAGAATAATAAAATTCCAGAATAATTATGACCATCCAGGAATATCACCTGATATCTATAAAACACTCGGTAAGTAATGCATGCATTAAAGAAAATATGCATCAAAAAACAAAAATATCATGACTTCTAGGAATTACCCATGATATTGTAGCGGCCATAACCTTGATGTTTTGAGGACTGTTTTGACCTCAGCTCTGACCACTCGCCAATACTTCTAACGCTAAGTGAAACCATCATTCTAAAGCCTCATAATCCAGTTTTGGTGAACAAAAAGACAGACTGGGATCAGTTTAAAGTCAACTTAAATCAATATATAGATCTCAGTGTGCCACTAACAACTCCAGCTGAAGTTGATGGAGAGTTAGGTCAACTCGTTCACTCTACCCAAACTGCAGCATGGAAAAACACCCCTGAAGAACAGAAAAAGCTGAATGGCCTCAACTATCCACGTGAAGTTATAAATAATATGATCAGAGAAAAACGAAAAGCCAGGCGTAAATGGCAAAAACTACGTATCCCCGCTCTTAAAACTGAATGGTACCAACTCGACTACAAACTGAAGAAAATGATGGAGCAGATACAAGAAGAAACCCAAGAAGATTACCTCACATCGCTCACCAATCATCGAGACACTGAATACTCCCTCTGGAAGGCAACAAAGCATCTGAAGAGACCTATCATCCAGGCACCACCTATTAAAGATACAACTAATAGCAAGTGGATAAAAAGCAACCAAGAAAAGGCTGATGCTTTTGCTCGACATCTTGCAGATATTTTCATGCCCAATCCTGGCCGCCCTGACGAAGAATCCCTTGAAGAAATTCCCTTGCTAGAACAAGAAATTGACATCCCACTGATCACTGTCAAAGAAGTTCAAAACACCATCAATACCAAGATCAATCCGAAGAAGGCACCTGGATATGATCTGATCACCGGTCAAGTTCTCAAACACCTACCACGAAAAGCACTTGTAAAGATCACGCAAATCATGAATGCCTCTCTCAAGTTACGTTATGTTCCTCAACTGTGGAAACTCGCTGAAGTCATTATGATATTGAAGCCAGGTAAACCTCCTGAAGAGCTAAAGTCTTATAGACCAATATCACTTTTACCAGTACTGTCAAAACTCTTTGAAAAAGTGCTGTATGCACGTCTAATTAAAATCGTAGAAGAAAGAAACCTCATCCCCAAACATCAGTTTGGGTTCCGCCATAAGCATTCCACTATAGATCAGGTGCACCGTATCACTCATATTATTGAACAAGCCCTAGAAGATAAAAAAGTCTGCTCAGCTGTCTTCCTCGACGTTACTCAAGCGTTCGATAAAGTCTGGCACAAGGGACTTGACCATAAGCTCAGACTAATGCTTCCAGCCAAATATGTTGAACTGCTTCACTCTTATCTATCAAATCGATACTTCCGGATCAAACAAGATGATGCTTACTCGGAAGCAAAAATAATTAATGCTGGCGTACCACAGGGAAGTGTACTCGGCCCATTCCTGTACGTCCTTTACACCAGCGATTTGCCTGAACACGAGGGGAACACCCTGGCATCATTTGCAGATGATACTGCTATTCTTGCCATTGGTGAAGACAATCGAGAATCGACCTCAAAACTTGAAAGATCCATCGAAAATCTCCATGATTGGGCAATTAAGTGGAGAATCAAGATGAATGAGGCAAAATCAGTCCATGTTGATTTCACCAACCGCCAAATCAAAAATATACCAATCTATCTGAATGGCAGAGTCATCCCTTATGCCAATGAGGCAAAATATTTGGGTATGACTCTGGATACAAGGCTCCGCTGGAAAGCGCATGTAAAAAATAAAAAAACAGAATTGGACACCAAATTTCGAAAAATGTATTGGTTGATTGGTAGACGATCAAAACTGTCTATCCAAAATAAATTAACTTTATACAATCAGGTCCTTAAGCCAGTCTGGACATATGGTGCACAGCTCTGGGGCTGCACCTCTCAAAGTAATCGTGATATTATACAGCGATTCCAGAACAAAGTACTGCGGTCATGCGTCGATGCGTACCGCTACTCGACCAATAATGATATCCATAACGACCTCAAAATTCCCACAATAAATGAAGTAATAAAAACTCAAGCGATAGCCCATCATCAGAGGCTCCAAGGTCATATCAACGAGGAGGTTGTGAAGCTGCAGGACGTTGATGATCTGCTCAGAAGACTGAAAAGACGAAAACCTCACGACCTGTGGTAATAGGGAGTGATGTGTTCATGAAAGTTTGTTCAGTGAGTGTAGTAATGTGCGCTCCTGCAAATCCTGTTCATTGAAGACACTAAATAGCTGAAATGATGTATAGGATGTGTTATGTATCACAGTCTTGTTTCAGTCACCGATTATTCATTGTCAAAGAAATGTTGCTAATAAGTTGTATTACTTGGTGCAATAAATATTATGGAAAAAAAAAAAAAAAAAAACCTTGATGTTATTGGCTGCCACTCCTTTTAGCTCAGATATCGCTTGCCGCAGATCATTTATATCATATTTACTTATCTTAGCCTGCCAGGTCTGCTCCATGCCCACGCTGCCACTGACAACCTGGGCATCCAGGATTATACCATTCCCGTCGCGGTTGATGGCAACGATGTTCAGCATCCCAACCACTGGATGACTAAGCGCCTGCTATCTGCTTGGCAACCGCATCGTGATATAGAATGCGGCCACCATGAGTACGAGGACACTGCAGCACCACATGATACAGATTTTCATTTTTACCCTGAAAGACACGGCAAAGGGTGTCTACTGTCTTGTGACTACTACTTGAACACCTCACCAAGGTGGCTAATGTAGCCACCCGGACGGCATGAAAATGACAATAGTCGCAGGCCCACAGTGCCCGATGCTCACTCCCGTCATCAAACTCCGCGTCGAATACCTGGCATCTCGTCCGACTCACCCATCCCTCTCTCCAAAGACTCTACGGCTTCAGTCACACGGCTTATCCCCAGGGCTATATTTCTATAATAGGATGCCTACTCCAGTAGTTCCTATACCCCTATAAAAGAGGCTTTGGGGCAAAGGTAGCTATAGCGAAATCAGAATTTGACCATCGAGAATTACATGAGGTAGAAGATTTTATTTTTTTATCTTGCATAGGAATCAGAGAGAAGAATCTTTATACAAAAAATTGCCGCGAGTTCAATCCAATTTTCACCTCCCGCTCTTTTGCCTCCAATGTCCGCGTGACACGATTTACCTAATGAAAAAACAAGCAGATTTTTAGGACGTATCCCTGAAGCTATAGGCTGCCCAAGTCACGAATCCCAACCGGTTTTCGAGATTGTTATTTTGTTCCATTACGCATTCAATTTAGTTTTAGTTCGTATGTCATGGGTCTCAAATTTCATCATCGGAGGGGGTATTAATAATAAATCATGATACTAAAACTATTGTCATCCGATAATCGTGATTCTTCTTTATGATAAACTACGAATTCGGTCTAGTTTTGGAACCTACATCAGAAGATTCAAAGTTCATTATGGACGGGAGAGAATGTAAGGGTTAATAGCGAAAATCACGGTATTTTACTATATTCATCTGATTTCCGTAGCAGTTTTTAATATTTGTTTGAACCAGATTTTATTCCAGTTATTCAACCTTGGAAGTTTCAAATTTACTGTTAGTATAGGGTATAAATGAGGGGGAAGCTAATCCCGTCATAAAATCATGATAAATATGTACATTTTTCTCTCATATTGTAATTCTCACCAAAATATAATAGATCCATTAATAGGGACATCCCTCTGATGCATGCATTATTTACCAATATTTCTGTTTTTAGTGAATTTTTGTAGAAGATAAAGGTATTAAAATCGCTCCAAAAATTTTAAAATACAAATTTTTGATAAATTTCTTCATTGAAATCCGTTTTGAGGCATACTGATATGATGTTTTGAGGACCCTCAATCCTAGGCTGCGGTTACATTAGAGCCGACTTCAGTTTATTTTACAACTCTGCTGAATACGGCCACCAATTGTTAATAGTAAATAAATGGGCATCAGCAGGTCGTTTCTCCGGAATCGACCTTGTCCTCCTCCGTCTTTTGCCGAACTCTGCCTGCTAACGTTTCAAAGACCAAATAATTATCTTTTGTTTGGTCGAACTTCAATGCAGTTTGCGTCCCGATTTCTGATAGTAAATGTGTTGTTTGTAGATTTATTTTTCATAGCATTCGTTGAGTACAAATGGGTTCCTGGATGAAATAAAGTCCCAGGCGTGCAACATACCCAAATGAGCGATTTTTCCTAATGTTTCACGGATTATTTATGTAATTTTTAAATTATTTTATCTAAGTGCACAAAAATTAAATTTTTAACAATCGTACCTAGGGCAACAAAGACTTTTCCGGATATTATACAACTGTGTGAACCATTTTTTTCAATGAATTTTAGCAAGGTACTGCAGTTGTATCGAATTTTCAATACATTTAGGTACATTTAGACAAGTTTTAGAAGAAAGTTGATAAGCTGTTGCAATGACTCCCACATATTGTTGTCGAATGGCTGTGTGTACGAATAAAATATGAGAATAAAATGGAGAAAAAGTCAACTATTCGTAAGCAGTAAAAATTGGAATCGCTGAAAATTTAGAAGAAATGAAGGGGAAGGCGTGCGAGAAAAACAAACGACCAGAGAAGAATTTCCAAGTGAATCCTACCCATTGTGACAAAATTGATTTGATGTTGGTAGACAGTAACTGTAATACACAAAGAACAAATGGAACTGGCCTTCGTTGATTTGGTAGTTATTTTTAAAAAAATATTTTTTTCCCATAATTATCTTGTACTACCTATTAGAAAAACTTGTTTGATTGCAAAGTGTATAGTATAGTGCAATTAATCAATCATGTAATTGAAAAAATGAGTTGAAAGGAACGAAAAACTGGAGCAGAGAACGAGTTTCTTCGAAGGGGGAGGCGGTACAAGGGAGAGGGCTGCACCTCCTAAAAAAATCAAAGGATTTTGCTTTAAACCCATGACCGTACTGACCATCCGATTTTTGATTTAAAAAAGGTGTTGGATTCAGTATTCTTTCCGTATTCAACTTGGTATCTAATTTTTTGAAAGAAAAAAAGTTAAATTAAACAGTGTTCTCACAAAAAATGGAATTTTGAATTTAAAAATTGAAAGTCGAGTTTATGTCTATTATTGTGTATAAATCCATTTTCAGAATTAGAATCAGACGAAATCTCGGAGCAGTAGTTTGTAATGTGGATTTAGCTCATTTTGAAACACTTCATGGTGGTCGTTTTTTGAAACGTTTCGGGGATAATCGACCACAAAAACCAATCGTTTAAAATTAATCTCTAAGAGGAACTTTTGATCAGGAATGAGCTCTAAAATTGACCCCAGAAGTTTCTACTATTAGGTTTGGGACACCCTGTATAAAAGAGGGTTACTGCGGAATTCTTTTCAGAATGCCTCAAAACGGATTTAAATGAAGGAAAGTTACTTTTAAAATTTCGGAACCCTTGCAATAGCTTAGTTTTCGACGAAAATTTGCCAACGTATCATGCGATTCTGAATGTCTGAATTATTGAAGAGCTATATGAAACGACCAGTGAAATCGCTTCTTCGGCCTTCTTTACCCCACGTGAAAACAAAAGATCGTTGTCATTTAGAATTTTAGTGGTGTAAAAACCAAAGAAAAAAGTTATTTCCAGTTTTCTCTTTTTTTCTCTAAAACGACTACCTTAATTTTATCAGCTTCACCCAAGTTGTTGTGTTAAAAAAAAAAAAAAAAAAAATGTATTCTTCCATAATAAATTCTTGCATAAATTCTTTAAAATTGTATTCATTACAGGCACATTGATGTACCAACAATTATTGTGAATGTTTTTGTTAGTGGGGTTGGTTGTCCTACGTTAAGGCATTATATCCATCGATTAAGATGAAGCCAAGAACTATGTAGATTTCCATACCAAACCAAAACAAATCAGCATAATCATCTTTTTCTAGAATACACCTACCTTTTTTGTTTTCTTCTCCCACATTGTGCTGAACGTTCCGTCATGCATCAGCATCCTTTATTATTAATGTATATTGTAGGTTTTATAAATAAACAGCTGAAATGGCTACAGCCCCTGGTAACTTTTACTAACGTTGGTAATAAGAGAGTGGCGAATAACAGTAGCAAATAATTCACTGAACTGCCTAATGAAAGGAAGTGAGAATATTATTTATTAAGGAAAAATGGTCCTTAGAGTCATGTGCCTGCCAAAGCAAGGCGAATTAACGCATTTCTTCCTGCTTCAGCTAGCAAGCCATCATTCCTTTTAAAAGTATATTCCTAAGAACTTGATTTTCAAGTGAATGGACAGGTAGAAGTGCATTAGAGGGAGAATACGATGTGATCCCGCTTTGATTTCAACAATAGGATTGAGGGGGTCTGAATAAATGGCATGGACAAAAACGGCCTTTCTATAGATGATCTCTTTCTTAGGTCGGATCTATACTGCGGGAAGATGGAAAAGGAAGGAATGGGAAGACGCACACAAAAGGACGCGACACCCCCTCACTGCCCTCCACCAACCGCTCCTGCCATCGTACCGAATCTCTCAGTTACTTCCCCTTTGCTTTTCTGCCTAGCCTTTCTGTGGCGAGGTTGTAGTCACCAACTGTTGGCACGCTTTCTTCAGCTTCAAAGAAAAATACTGTCCTATCCTGTCAGTACTTATGGATTAGAAATCGCCTTGAGGGATGGCAGTTCCTTCAACTGTTATTTATGTTGCTGACATTCTCTGAACTTTTTCTCACACGTTTAACATTCCTACGGTCTTACATTCGATCAAAGTAAAGAAGTTTAACTGAGCAAACGATGGTGGACAAGATATCGAAACCTCGTTTTTGAAAATGTTTTCTAGTCTGAACAAATGGATAATTGATTTGCTAAGAAAAACACAATTTTGACAAATGATATAAAAGTTTGAACATTATTCGTTTTACTCGGGAAATGTTTCCAATTTAAAATAGGGGAAACAAAAAAGTTTGCGCCCATGACTTCGATCAAAATGGGTTTTTTATTCATGAACCAAGTTGGGTGGGTGGTATAACTTCCTAACGTATAGCCTATTACATTATTGTACTCTCGGCATATTTAGTTAGTTTTGAAACAATCAGATGAAATCATTTCATGTAATCTTTACTATCCTCTAAAATTTAAACAAAATTTACCTACTAATAGTGCCGGAGGCAATGCAATTAATAAGGCAACTCATAGAGGCTAACTCACTGTTTTGGAATACACAGAGTCGGTGTTTTTCATAGAAAATACCAATTACCTCAGGCAACAAAATGTTTTAATTTTGGCTATCGTATTAGGCGCATACATATAGTACCTATTTGAAAGTGATAGCCTTCTGATATAAATAGAAATTACAAATAAGGAGCTCCTTCTAGAGGCAAAATAATATCGTCCCAAAAGGGAATACTTAGTTATTTTGGACGCCCTGATTATAAGATAAAATGAAATAAAAGTCTGACCGTTTCGACGGTATGGGTGATGGCCTCACTTGTGTACCGCGAATCGCGAGATGGTCGTACCACCAGGAAGTCGAATCCGTGGCAAAGGCAGACTGCCGAAGTGATTTGGAGAATGGCACAATTGGTAACGGTGGCGCTGAAAACGCCCAGAAACCTGCAATGGAAGAAATGTGTTTCATGAGAATGGGTTTTCAAGACATGATCATGGCCGGGGTATTTCTCAAACCAGGTACTTACGTCGAAATGGATGTATTTGAAGAGAAGTTATCCAGGATAGATGTATATCTCCTGACTTGAGGATGCTGAGGACCCGGGATCAGGGATTAAGTTAACTTGGAGGGATTCTGATGACCCAGACTAGTAAATTTTATAGGCTGTAAGTAGCGACGTGGCAGTCGAGAGGAGAATGAACGTGGCATCTCTTGAAGGATCAGAGCGACGTCACGAGGTATTTAAGTTCAAAAGGCGCAGCAGCAAGTCGACCGGCAGCATCAGGTCACGGCTTCTTTGATGTCCAATTAGTAGGCGACTACGTTATCGGCGGCACATCACAATAACACAACTCAATCACAGCTCGGTGGCGAATCCTTATAAAGTAAAAAAAAAAATAAATATAAACCTGGGCGCTAACACTCACTGAATCGCCGATAGTGACATCAAACCTTACCAAAAAGTAGGTACCAGTGTATACTCTAGAATCGAATTTTACATTCGCGAATGCCAAGTAGCCATAGTTTATTTGATAGCAGTGCATTTAATTTAATGGAATTCTCAGGGATTTATCTTAGGTTCATCCTTCAACTATGCCTCAATTATGCAAACAGGTGAAGTTCTAACGATCATGAAATCTATAAGAAACTATTTAAGGGTACAATCCCTTATTCCATCTATTAATCACGTTCTGCTAAACATTTTATGAAATTTTAATTGAAATTATTTCGATCAATTGATGTGGGGTAACAATGACCTAAGCTCTCATCAAACTTAATAATGTGTGACACAAATACTTAGGATTACTTAGGATACTTAAAATTTTTAGTAGCTACTGAAATCTCAAACGGATTGGATGGGAGTGATCAGGTGCGGAGTCTTTTTTATTAGGCCAAGAGGAAATGATTCTATTGAGACAAACAGGCTGACAAATAAACTCGATCGACTTAGGTCTCACGAAGTTGAAATTGAATGTTTCTAATCAAATTATTTCAAAAAGTACTAAATTTGTTGGTTCGCGTATTAATTCAGAGCTCTTTAGTCTTGAAGAAGCTCTAAGATATGAGCCATATTGTATATTGGTACAATTGGAGGACCAACCAGTAGTAATTTGAATTGCTCAGATTTCAAAAAATGTGCTCGAAAAGTTGCTAAGAAAAGATGAAACCGTTATATTTGTATTTCTAAGCAGAATTTTAGTACAAAAAAAAAAGTTTATCAACGATGAACATTATAATATGTATAAACAAAATTATGCTGAAAACCGTATGTACTTAAATTGCATCAATATTTTCTGAGAAATCGTTGAAAACTTTAAAAAATGCTACAAATGCGATATCTTTTTCGAATCGCAAAATATTATTAAGAACAAGTTGTTCGCCTTTAAGATGGTAGTTAGCAATTCATTTCTTTTTACTCAATATCCTCATTTTTCAAATCAATGTAACATGACATTATACGATAAATTACGAAAATTCACTCATATTATCATGCTACATGACTTTTTTTTCCAGATTTAGGTAAGTTTAGTTTTACAACAACCTTGTAAGTTTAAAATTTACTATCAGTGAGGGTAAAGGGGGGGGGGGGGGTAATAATTCCAGTGATTCATAATACTTATTGTTTAAACAAAACCTTCTTTAATCCTTTTTTTTTTTTTTTTCGTTTAGGTACTATTTTGGTTTGGATTGGCCAGAATCGGGGATTTTAGTAAGATGAAGGGGGAAAATTTTCGCAATTTCCAACCGAATTAATAAGGACCGGGGGGGGGGGGGGGGAGATCGTGATATTTTCAACTGATTTGCAAAAACAGTTCATACTGTAATATTTGTGTGGTATGGGGGGGGGGGGGGGTGATAAGGGTTGTACTTGTAATCTATTCATGTAAGGTTTAGAGGGGCAATATCCAGCGAAATCACGATTTATTTGCCACTCACACCAAAATCCTGTACAACCCATACATATAGACTTCCCTGTTAAGCATGTATTATTTGCCAATATGTTTAGGTTTTGTCTCACCTAGGGTTTAAAGAAGTGGAAGCCATAGAACCATTCCGTTCGCTTTCAGAGCAGTATCCGTTGACACATCTGCGATTCTGGCCACGGAATAATTCCAGGATTCAATAATTAACTATTTTTTGAAAGATACGAATTCTTAAGACCCTGATTCGCTCAGTGTGAAGTTCAGATAAATGCAGGTCAGCTGAAAGTTCTGCTGCGGTTAGCAATAATTGTTAACATAAATTTTGGTACATGTTGATAGCCATTCTTTAAAAAAATATGATGTGAGCGTGTTGTTTGGTTCTAGTGAACTCTCATCCTATTTGTGTTACAAAAACTTCAATCATGTGCCATACGGGTTAGGCTAGGCGTTGCAATGAACCGTTTCTCATGCGATTAGCAAAGTTAAGCAACGTCGAGCGTGGTGAGTACTTGGATGGGTGACCGCCCAGGTGAGGGTCAGAGACGTCCCTCCCGTGGAACCCCTCTCCACTCAAGGGGGCGAGTCAATGAGTAGCTTTAAGCGAAATCATCAGAACAAATTCTGGTTCTCCATTTGGAGGACAGCTGATGACGTCCGCGACGCCCGAGGCAGTCGGACGAAAAGCCCCAACCTGGAATGGTTGTCTACTTTACTACTTTTTTTCACTTTTACTTCAATCAAGTAGAAATACCCATTTCATCTTGTATGAAATTGTTGTAAAATTGGCAAAGGAAACTACTATAAAATTTATCCCTTCAACATATTGCTCCAGGCGCAATATCACAAGATATGTGCATTTCATGTAGTCATATCAAACAATGCTTATTAAAGGGAAGGAACGTACAAAGTGTTCTGATGCTGATTGAACCATCCTATTGAACCTGATGATATCCATTGAAGGCGAAACTGGTTGTTGTATTTCGAAGATTGTCTAGTAAACAAATTGTCTCTCAGACCCAGAGTTTCATTTTTGGACGGGGAAAATAGTATAAAGAATAAAAGACTTACCAATTAGTGTTCATAACTCGATTGTACGGAGTCGGAGAGATCTGAGAGCATTCTCGTAGTGTGAATAATTATGAGGGAATTGAGCCCGAACTCATCAGTTCACGGATGATAATTTTTCATGAAGATCCTTGTTTTCCTTGAAAAATCCATGTTTCTCAACCTTTGTACGCAATTTTCTCCCATAACCCACCATTGAGAAGTTGTGGTCACAAGGAAGTTTTCTCAGTGAAGCGCCTGGTGATTATTATTATTATTATTATTTTTTTTTTTTTTTTTTCCGAGGTACAGTGGTGTAATGTGAAAAAAAAAGAAATAAGTTTTGTTTCAGTCCACTTTTTCGACAGTTGAATATGCTGTTAGTTGTTAATTATGACCTTATATGTACTTGTACGAAATTTTCCGTTCTTTCCGACTGTGTGTAAATTTTTGATGTTATAATGAAGTTATGATCGTTACAAACTTATGTAGAAAATAGGAAAATGTCTTAAACGAGAAAATTCTCAAAAATAATGAGTTTAGATTACCTCTATGAGGCTCTTTTTGTTGCAAATTAGTTGTAGGTTGGATCTTCAGAAGGTTCATAAACAAAAGTGTTAACACCCTTAATAAAATAGAAGAGCGAGAAATAAGAATATTATAGGTAGCACGCTGACCCCTCCGCCTGTCGAGTCATAAACGATGTAGTAGAGCTTTATCAACCAATTATTGTGCGGGATTTGTTCTAAACTGCTTCAGGGGTCGATTTCGCTATGGCCGTATTCCACTCCAGAACTTGAACGTGTTATAACGCGGTGGATTAATAATAAACACTGCAGGAGTTTAGGAGATTATCGCCTTGGTTGGCCAAGTCGAGCCGTGATCCGGAGGCAAGAACGGTTTTGGATAGCAACAACTTAGATTATTGCCAGCTGAAGGGGAAGTACAAGATGCCTATCAAGGATTCTATCTTTTCTTTCGGAAAACATAGAGCAACGGGCAGAAAGGAGAACGGGGGGGGAGAAGCAAGTTTCCTAAATAATCCACCACCGCTAAGGGTAAGGGAAAGTGAGCTAACAAAGGCGCTAGCGGAGTAAATCCCCATGAGTTACGAACCAGGTAAGGGTGAGTCCCGAGGGAGAGCGCCAGCACAGCTTTATAATCTGGGTAGGTTCGCCCTAGCCCTTCACCAGAGAATTCTAACATTCTAAGCTTCTCGTGCCCAGTCCTTATTCTTTTTATCCTCTGGGCCGCAACACATTTTACATGCGTAACCTGACCAAGATCAAATATTATTCAGCCGGAACCTCGGTATCTTTCAGCCTTCAGGATTCATGAGCTTTCTCTTGCACATCCCTAATGCAATCACTTCACACGTACTATATCAGGTCATTCCTACGTCTTTGTCTTATTTCAACTCAATTAGTGCTATTTTTATTATGCTAACCGTCATATTTTATACGATATATCACGATATTCCATACATTTTACGTTGAATGGTGGACCTAAATTTATTTGGTAAGAATATAAATCATGTGATGGAACTTCACTTATGTGTCTTACTGAAATGATACACTCGTGGTGCTCATACACGCCCTGAATTCCCGCGATATAAAACTGATCATATTAGGGTTTTTAAACACCAGACAGTTTTTTTTTTTTTTTTTTTTCTTTTTTTTTTCTTTCATCAACATGATTTTTACTTATTCAAACGCTGTAAAAAATGCATTATCTGAGTACATACCTTAGTTTAGGTAACAATGGCACAATCCCTTCTGAAAGAATTGGTTCTGAGAAGAGGAGACGCCCTCATATAGTTCAAAAAATCTCCTACCAATATACATAACGTTCCATTTACAATGGAATCGTAAAGACGTATTTCATAATAAATCATGTATGCTTTGGCAGTAAGTAGGTACCTACATTTTGTTCATTCCTAAATAAAATATAACAGTTTTAGATTATATAAGAGGCAAATGCTAATCTTTGAAATGTTTCTTGAATTTAGCTTTTTTCGAGGTTGGTTGGGATAACTTAATAGGTGGATAATTGAACAGAACATCCCCATTATGTAAACATAATTTCAGAGCCACGAGGGTTTTCATATTCACTGCTTTGAGTGTCGACATGTTTGCACTTCTTGTGCTAACATTTACCCCCTTTATTATTATAAGGCATTTTTTGTAGGTGATCGTTTATATGAATTTTTCAATGACCTTGTTTTTTCCTGTACTCTAACTGTACGAAAGCAGTTTAATTATTTATTATTATTATTATTATTAATTTATTTTTATTTAAATATTTATTTTATTTATTTTTTATCATTATTATTATTTATAATTAATATCATTAATATTACACATGCAGATGACTACAGAGAACAGGTAGGTACATACTTCAAAATCGGAAATGTATCGACAACTGCATTTACTCCTAAGTAGGTGAACAGGATATCTGGCTTTTGGACGATGTAGGTACTTTGTTCACGTAATCAAAGGAATTTGATTTGATAGTACAATTATATTTATCATAGGTTCAACATTAAATGGGAAAGTGATTAGACGGCAGTCAGAGGGAGAACCATTACTTTTAAAACTTTGGTCACCTTTGGGTCAGGTTATGATGACTACGCGTAGGACGGGATTCCAACGGAAGCATTTTCCCCACCTGCGTTTGGGTAGGCCTCTTTCCCGTACAGCGTTGACGCAAAAAATCGCGCATGCGCATTTGGTATTTCCGTCTTTACGCGAACACGGGTAGAAAATTATGGGGCGAACAAA
Source organism: Adelphocoris suturalis (assembly GCA_030762985.1). NCBI lineage: Eukaryota > Metazoa > Arthropoda > Insecta > Hemiptera > Miridae > Adelphocoris > Adelphocoris suturalis. Next base: position 13,553,043 of record CM061045.1, on the reverse strand, counting down.
AACTCTCCAATACTAGAAATAATCCTGATAACCGTGATAATCCTGAAGTAATTCTTGTACGTAGTGACAAGAGCAATGCATCTGTTCTGATGAATCGGGACGAGTATTTTGATAAAATGGATGAGTTGCTCATGGATTCATCGATTTATACATTTGGTCGTGCAAATCCTACACGTGGGATTCAGGATAAGTGTAATGCGATGGTTGAAACATTGGTATCTTTGAAGCACATTCCGGAGAATCAGAGAAGGATATTCAAGACTCGGAATGCTGTTGCACCAAAAATATATGGACTGCCTAAGTGCCATAAGGATGGTGTTCCCTTCAGACCAGTGGTGAGTTGTGTGGGATCTCCAGGAATTAAATTGTCAAAGATGGTGAAAGACATTCTGGAGCCTCTTAAGGTGTTAGGTGATTTTGATGTAAAGAATTCTTACACATTCCAGGAAGAAATTGTTTCAATGACGATTCAGCAGGATGAGATCATGGTGTCTTTTGATGTTATCAGCTTATTCACCTGTGTACCTCTGAAGCTGGTTATCTATATTGTGATGAGACACTGGTCTCTGATAGAGGAACGTACCCCACCATACCTCTAGAAGTGTTCCTGGACCTTCTTGAACTTACATCCATGAAAGGGTATTTTAAATACAAAGATAGCTTTGTTAAGCAGAAATCTGGTCTGGCCATGGGTGGGGTCCTCTCCGCGGATCTGGCGGGTTTGGTAAGGGTTGACCTCTTGAATTGGGTGATACCTCAGCTTCCATACTGTCTCCGAGTAATAAGACGTTATGTTGACGATCTTTTCCTGATTTTACCAATTTCTATGGTGGACAGTACTCTGGCTTTGTTCAATAGTTACCATCCAAAATTGCAGTTCACATGTGAAAAGGAAGTAGAAGGTAAACTTCCCTACCTTGATGAGCTGGTTATTCGAGATCTTGAAGGGAATTTAAACACTGACTGGTATAAGAAACCATTTTCATCCGATCGATGCCTGGATTTTCGGTCTACGCATGCATTTTCCATGAAGCTTTCATGTGCGCGGGAGCTCGTCAGTAGGGTTCTTAGACTGAGTAGCACTCAATATCACCCATCTAATAAGAAAATGGTTTTGGGTATTCTGGAACAAAATAGGTATCCTCGATCCTTGAGGTCTAGACTTGTGTATGGGTGGACGCCTGGCCCTCGTAAACTTGATCAAGTTGGCGAGCAGGAAGATGCACGTTTTTTATCTCTGACTTACATCCAGGGAATTTCACCTAAGCTTAGATCATTGTTGGGGAAGGAGTTTACTGACGTCAGAATAGTTTACAAGTACAAAAATAAAATGTCCAAGCTCCATACCACGTTGAAGGCAAAAGATCCTATATCACTGCACTCTGAAGTAATATATAAAATACCTTGCAGAGATTGTTCTACTGTTTATGTGGGCCAGACCAAGCAATATATAAAGGATAGGAGTGGGAAACATGCGGCCGAATGTCGTGGTGATGCTGGAGGACTTGATGTGTGTGCATTGGCCGCGCATGCAGAGAATATGAGGCACGAGTTTGATTTTGATGGGATTGAGATCTTGGATCGAGAACCAGTATTGAGCCGAATATTATTCAAGGAAATGGCTTACATTCACATGAATCCAACTGCTTGTAATAAGAGAACAGATACTTCAGGACTCAGTTCTGTGTATTCGGGGATTTTGGCTGAGGTGCAAAAATGTAGGGCTAGTCATTAGTTATCAACCAACCAACTAATCTGTGATATATATACGTATATATTAATACTATTATTGTTAAGTTTTGAAAGTTTATATATATTTATAATTTGTTGTATTGTTGATCATATTGATTTTAGAAGTCTAATTTATTATTTATCCATGTGATTCTGTTCCATGGATCTTGTCATGATTGTTGATGAAGAAAGTTTTGAAAGTTTATATATATTTATAGTTTGTTTTATTGTTGATCATATTGATTTTAGAAGACTAATTTATTATTTATCCATGTGATTTTGTTCCATGGATCTTATCATGATTGTTGATGAAGAGTAAGAGAGGACCTCTTATCATTCTTATCAGTGTTGTTCTAATGAATGTTGTTGCCTTGTTTAAGTTTGATGCTATTTAGGAAAATCGAATTATTAGTATAATTTTGTGACTGCCTGATGTTATTTTCTTCTTTTTTAAGTTTTGCAATACACTGGTTTTTAGTTTCTTCATTGAGTTGGTGAGTGTCACAAAATTATTAGTATAATTTTGTGACTGCCTGATGTTATTTTCTTCTTCTTCTTTTTTAAGTTTTGCAATAGACTGGTTGGTTGGTTGCTATGTTTGTTCCCTTATTGGTATTAGCATCCCTGGATATGAAGTTGTTGATTTATGTACCTGTTTCTATTTTAGTACCTGTTTGTAACCTGATGTATAATTTACTGAGTTGGTCGCTGAGTGGTGTGATTTTCACGCTGTAGTTCACCTCTGAGTAAGTTAGTTGATTTACCTATAGTATTCTTGTTGGATTATTTTTGCGTTTATGCCTTTAATGTATTACCTTTTATGAGTTCGCCGTTTGTGTAAGGGTAGCTGTAGTATTGTATTTTTAGGCCCTGAAGAAGATTATAAATTTATCGAAAGCTTGGCGAAAGAGGAGGAATCATTTGTTTGGCCCCAATCCTGATAATTTCACGGTAGATTGCTGCGTTTGGGTCGATCATAATTTATTCTGACTAGAAATAAAGACGGGAAGAAATATTTCTTTTGTGTTCCCCGTGAACCTCGGAGAAGAAAACATTGGTTTTGACGCTGCTGAGGTACCATTCACTAAGGCTGATAGAAGTTGTTGATAGAGTAGAAGCTGATAAAAGTTGAGTTGCACTCGTGCACTGAAAGAAACTGCTTTCAACATGACTCATTTTAGTTCGAAAAACAACTGAATTGAATAGAAAATATATTAGAACTTTGCTCTTGTAATGTTGTGAACAAATTGGACGCTTATAGACCAGGAAGTTTCTTTATAATGTGGGAGATTCAACGTTATTATAAATTGTTTGGTTACCAACCAGATGCAGTTTGTTAGTTTACACAAGATTCAATAAAGACGGGATTCAATAAATGTTCAGATCGTGTTTGTAATTAAATCAGGCTGTTTCGTATTAACTAAATATTAATCAAAAGTGCTACCTATTATCTGTTCGTAACATTTGGTGGCAGTGGTGGGATAGGATGGTGAATACGCGTTCCATGGCTCTAGGAGAAGAGGAGGTAAGAGATGAGGCTCACCATCACTCGACAGCATTTCAAGAAACAGCTAATCCTACGGAAAATGTTCCAATCTTCCAATCACCGGGATCTTAGAAGAATTTCGACAGTCTTGGGAGGTAGAAAAGGCGAACTTTATGGAACAGCTACAGGCAGAGTGGAATGCAACACTCGCAGAACTACGCATTGAAATGCAAAATGACTGGTCCCAATTTTTGATTAAATTTCGCCATATTGTAGCATCGATGTCTCAGCAAAATGTGTTGGGGGGACCGAGCTCAGCTCAACCAGTCCGTAGCACAAGTTTCTCCATGTTCAAACCAAAGCCTTAGGTATGATGGGAACGTCGAATGGGATGCATACTAAATACAATTCGAAGAAATTGCTGCTCAGAATGGATGGGATGACCGAACAAAAACAGTGGCTCTTGAGTCGGCATTAATTGGTTCAACTTTAAAGTTCTGACACAAGTGGAGACAAGAACTTACTGTAATTCAGTGGATGCTTTTGAGAAGAGATTCGGTCACCGGAATCAAGCTCAGAGATTTATGACGATGTTGCTTGCCAGAAAACAAACTTCGGAAGAAAATGTGACTACCTATCATCAAGCTATGTCTACTCTTGCTAGTCGTGCTTGGCCAACTGGAGTGAAGGATAATCCGGCTGGAGAAATGATAGTCTACCATTTCACGCAAGGACTTAGAGGTAAGACTTTGCGGGAAAAAGTCATGGGAGTTTGGCCAAAAACAATGGATGAGGTACTAAATGTAGCACTTCGATTTGAAAAAGTTGCTCACGCGGCAGCCCAACCTCCCCCGGTGCGCAGTTTAACAGAGCACGCGGTGGTGACAGACAGTGATGATACAGCATTATCAACACCGGCTTCTGAAGAGGTTCCTGTGAGAATTTCAACCACTAAATCAAGACAGCAATGTGTTCAAGTTTGTCACGACAGCGTACCACTCAACAACAAGTGATGTGCTTGAGCTGCTGTACTCAAGGACATTTGGCTAAATTCTGCCCTTTTCCACCAGCAGGGGTCGTTTCACAACGTGAGACTGGCTCAAACCCACCACAAATGGGTCTCTGTAGCCCACACGCTCAGTTCCCTGGCTGGTACCCACCTAAGCATCTTGAATCACAACATCCCCTCGGACATTCTTCTTATTCGGGAAATACAGGAAGGTCGGACTGATGGGGCACGAGCCGATCAAGAGTACATTGCCCCCTGAAGAAAATCTCACTTACCGGGTTTCCCCGAGTGCATCATTGGTTTTGAAGGGGAAAGTGTGTGGTACATCCTGTGACATAGTAATTGACACAGGGGCAACAAAAACTGTACTCAATGTAAACTTCGTGAAGTACATAAAAGGACGAGGATCAGGAAGATGTCCATCATTGAGATCAGTTTCAGGAGAACTCATTCCTGTTCAAGGCGTGGTGATTGAGGACTTCCATTTCAAAAGTTGTATTAAGCGTACTTATCCTGTTTTGTTAGCTAAAATATATGAGGACTGTATTCTTGGACTCGACTTTTTGATCAAACACAATTTTTTAATCAATTTAGCTGGACAATTCATCATTCTTGATGGGTATTGTCTGGAGACTGGTGCTGGATCTATTTATGCTACTGTGATGGATGACTTTGCCACAGATTGAATGCAGAAACTGGTTCCTTAGATGGGTCTGTGATTTCAAGGTGCGAAGATCGAGGAGCCGCCATGCACCTTCAGAAGATGGTTGATGAGGGTATTGCAGATCTTAACGACCAACAGAAGGAAGAGGCAAAACGTCTGTTTCAGGAGTTCTCTAGTATTTTTGCAAAGGAGGAAAAGATTTGGGTACTATATCTGGATATTCCCATTCTATTGATGTTGGAAAAAAACCTGCCTTTGTGACTAGATCCTCAACGAATTGCACCTCATCGCTTGAAAGAAGTGGATAAGCTTATCCAAGACATAGAGGAAACTGGAGTAATTGAACCTTCTAATAGTCCTTGGGCCAGCTCTATTGTACTTGTATTGATTTCCGTCGCCTGAATGACATTACACGGAAAGACTCGTATCCTTTACCAAAAATAGAAGAGCTAACAGGGGCCCTGGCTGGAAGTCAATGGTTCTCCACCCTTGACCTTCAGTCGGGGGGGGGGGGGGGGGGGGGTATTGGCAGATTCCCATGGCTGCTGAAGATAAAGAGAAGACAGCATTCTGCACCCCTCGAGGACTCTGGTACTTCAAAACCATGCCTTTTGGACTGTGTAATGCGCCAGCAACATTTCAGAGGGGTATGCATGGAATCTTACGGGCTGGAATTTGTTTAAGACGAGTGAAAGTGTATTTGGATGACGTATTGGTGGATAACCCTTACTTTGATGAACATTTAAAATGGTTGAAAGGGTTTTTGGTGAGCTCCAGAAAAAGAGGGTTAAGCTTAATCCAAAAAAGTGTCAGTTCTTTAGGCGAAAAGTCTTGGCTTTGTTATCTCAGGACAAGGAATAGAAGCAGACCCATTAAAAACTGTTAAGGTTAGAGAGTGGCCAGCGCCAACCAACAACAAGGATGTAACTCACCCACAACAACAACCACAACAATTATACTCGTATATTTGTTACCCCGTTCAGTTATAGGAACAGGACCAACAATATCAATAGCCAATCTTTCGAAGGAGACTCCTGGAACCAAACTCTAAAGTGGTGCCTTACTCATCTTCCGCTTGTCCCCCCTCTGAACACAAACTTGATAGCCCCCAATTTGATTTTGTTTGTTGACAGCCCAATTTTTGATTGAATTTTGCCATAGTGTAGCATCGATGTATCAGCAGAATGTGTTGGGGGCCCGAGCTCAGGCCTTTCCAGTCCCTGATATTCAATCAGAAATAGTCGCACAGGGTCTAGTAGAGACAGTGATTTCTAGATTCGGTGTTCCCAGAGAAATACATACTGACCAAGGAACTAGTTTTGAAGCCGACGTGTTCCAGGAGATAATGGCTCTACTGCAGATAGAGAAGACGCGAACAAGTCCACTACGGCCACAAAGCAATGGACCACGCCGTCCCTTTGGTAGACGGAGATTTCCTTCCCTTGTCTTCATTAGTCATGTGAGTTTTCATAGTAATGCTGATCAAGTAGAACGATTCAATCATACTCTCTGGAACATGCTCTCCAAAGTCGTAAACAAGAACCAAAGGGATTGGGATCGGTGGCTCCCTTGTGTTCTTTTGGCTTACGCAGCCACAAAACACTCATCCGCTGGATTCACACCATCTGAACTGAACATAGGTCGACATCTCACACTTCCAGTCCACTTGCTCACTGGCTCAACTATTCCTGGAGTAGAATCCACTAGTGTTTATGCCAAACAGCTTCAAGAGCAGCTGCTGCTAACAGTCCATGAGTTGGCACGCAAGAAACTATGAGCGGCAGCAGAGGCTTTCAAGAGGCGTAACAATTTAAGGCAACAGAACCCAGGTTTGCAGTCGGGGGCGAGGTCAGGTATTTCTGGCCACGCTGACAGTTGGGAAGGTGCCCCAAACTACAGTCGCCATGGGTGGGTCCGTGTAGTATTCTGAAGACCATTTCAAATGTTGTGTTCCGAATTCGTATACCTACCACGAGGCCGAACACGTATTGTTCATGGTGACAAACTTTCGTTATATAGTGCTGCCTATCAAAGCAAACAGAAGAAGGGGGATAATGTGGGAGATTCTAGGTTATTATAAATTGTTTGGTTACCAACCAGATGCAGTTTGTTTGTTTACACAAGATTCAATACATTTTCAGATCGTGTTTGTAATTCAATCAGGTTGGTTCTTATTAGCTAATTATTAATCAATCGTGCTACCTATTATCTGTCCGTAACAATACAGTCAACAATGAATGGTTATGAAGACGACGAATTAAGGCCATATTTCAAAGGCCCAAGGAGAAATAATTTTAATCACACCAGAAATATTCCATAGTTGGACTTCTAGCGGGAGATAGTTGTTCCATATGTTGTTATAAATGGTTTCCAACATGCGTTACATCGCCTCTCTTTATATCCCCCACGTATCCTTGTAGCAAAACCTTTTGAAGGTATTGGAAACAGATTGAAGAAGCTACCCTACTTTACCTTGGGACTTCAGTTTCATTTATGGGGAATCTGTGGAAGCTGTGCATAAAGAGCGTTACCACCCCATATAAGAGGCGCCTGTGTTGCAGAGATAGCTGCTTTATGGTGTTATGCTGAATTCTGAAATGTGTTTCCTTTTCTCCGCCTACACTCAAGCCTTGCCATTTCATTTTAACACAGATCTGTCAATATAAGTAGAATACGTTTCTTGAGCGCTCTCCTCAAATTATTAACATAAATACCTTGACAACGCACGGTGCTAGGAAACTTCGAAAATTTCGGCGTTTTTTACTGCCAACCCTCAGGGTTTGAAGACATGGATGGAGAGGTGGACAATTTATCTCTCATTAAAAAGCAAATCTAGTTAGTTCCGTGAAAATATTGAGGTATGTATGGAGAAATAAATATAAATATTTTACGACCATTTTCTTTTTATCATAAACTTCTCGCCTCCTAACCATAAATTTGAGCTGATTTTGCATTATCATTAAGATAGCTTTATATTAGTGCAGCAAATAGGCAAATGTTTGTTTTCCGAAATGAGCATTTACATTTGCTCCAAGTGTTTCACAGCTTACATAACTATTCCATGTCCGTCTGTCTATTGGACTCCATGAAACTTATGATTCTATTCCAACACTCTTTTATGGGATGTGCGGGTACCGTTTATAGTTGACGGCACCGGTACATGATGAATTTTATGAATCTCCAATTCATCATAACTTAAATAAGATTCTATTGCACTTAAAATTAAGATATACTTATCGTGCATCTTGATCAAGTGAGCAAAGGCAACTGCGCTCCGCCATCTGAAATTTGTTTTCTCTCTATTGGGTTTTTTTAATTCTAATAAGAACGCATGTATAGATAGAGAGAATAGTAAATTATTTTATGTGGAACAATTAGGTATATACAAACCAAATGGAAATCTATTCAATCAGTCAGGTGATTAAAATTATATCCGCCGAATTTCAAGTTTGTTATTAGCATCATGTACCGCCAATGATGGCAGCAGTGTGGCTGAAGCAATCATACAACAAATTATGGTGGTCTGAGGCATATAATGAGATAATTCCAAGTAGTAGCAGTTATTTGAGACTTACTAATTATATCATTGAAATATAAACACAGAAGAGTCAAAGTATAGGCTTCACACACGCTCAGCACGTAGTGTTGCAAGTATTTGCGTGAGAAACATAGTACATTGATACAAAGGAAATTACAGTCAATACGCTCAAACCCCAAGAGAGTCGACGGAGATTTCCTTCCCTTGTCTTCATTAGTCATGTGAGTTGTCATAGTGACGCTGATCAAACTCGGCCGCGCTGATTGATTTAAATTTCGATTACTAGGTACAAATTGATTCAGGTGTTCTTTCCGCGTTCTCGGCAGGATTCGATTACAAACATATTCAGCAATGAGAGACGTTGTCAAACATGTTCTAGATGGAATTGAGTTTTCGCAGTCTCACAAACGCCAACACACCATGGAATTACTCTCGTCCCTCAGTCCATAAATAGACCCCAGTTCCCTCCTACTTTACATAAAACAGCTCTGTTTTCACGTATCCTTAGTAACAGGTTAGCGCAGATCATCAAATTAATGTTATTAACGGGTGTCGTGTATGATAAACTTAATGAACAGTGAAATATTAAACCATTGCATTAGATGATATGTAATTGATCCCGTTACAGTAAATGTACAGAAAGAAAATTTTGTTTCGTGCTTGGGAATAAACTAGGTAGATAACTGTAGGTGTCACCATGAGACACAGGTGAAAGATGAGAGAGAAATACGAGGGCTAAAGATAATAAACGCAAGAGTTATTGTGAAAACCGTGGCCTTAGTCTTGCAGATGCCTATCTTCATATTGAAATTCTTGTTCCCTCCACTTTTGCAAGTATTTCGTTTACAAAGGCCAATCTTTTAAGTACATAGGCTGCATGTTTTGTTCACTTTTTATTGACATTTCATCGTGGGCTAGACCTTATTTGGATTCCAATAATTTTGCACGCACTTAGATGAATTAGGTATCACCTACTGTAGCTCACAAGTGGGTAATCTAGAAATCTGCGTTACACGCAAACATATCCCCCAATTTTTCTACCTAAAGCGAATGAAACCGTCCTAAGTCGCGTGAGTTAGGGCGCTGATGAGTCCAATATATCTATTCGCATTTTGATGTACGGCACCCAGTCCGATTGTTCTAGCGTAAAATTTTGGTACACACATGGCTGTCACTACTTTGATTCGCTCCAAATCCAACATTTTTTTCACGTTGGACCCTTAATGGCCGTCGTAAATTCGCAGAAAAATCTTGATATTTCAGTAGGGTTGGAAAACCAACTCGAGGCAGATTATACTTTCATGTACATATGTTTGGGATTATGCGTGGATAAAAACGGAAGTTAAAGAAGAACATTGCCTAATTCCACGAAAATGAAGAGTTACAACGTAATGTTACGTATGAAACAGTGGGCGATTCAGGTATGTGTTGTTACGATGTAGACACACACGTATATGACCACTGTTTATTTTTATTCATTGAGTACGAGTATTGTACAGAGGTACCACCACTAACTTGGGAAACGTGGCTCGCCGTGGGAACTTGGACTCGACTAACTAGATATAGCTCGTAAATTAACATTTTTCCGAACGGACGGGGACCAGAAAATCAAGACACACTGGGTCATCACATCGATACGTCCCTGGTCAACGCCCGTAACAGATAGATCGATTTCAACGGTTAGGATAGCGCTGCGAATTTGCAACGAGCGTTGATATATGCATCTGGTGATGCGAATTTGCATCTGGTGATGTATGGATTATCCAGAGATGAAGTAATTATTGATGAAAACGATCTAGCATTGGTATCAGTAACAAACAATAACAGAATATACGTTAGAAAGGACACAGTTTACACATAGTCACAGGTGAGGGGGATTGAATCCCGTTGGTCGAGAGATGGGAAAGTGCATTAGATACAACCAATTAAGTGTATGCAAAGTGAAGGGTGTTATACCTAATCGGATGAAGTGACGGGATGGAGAAGGGATGCCTAATCTGATTCAACAAGGACAAAATCCCTTTGGACGAAAATGAAGATATTCTACAAGCCAAATCAAAATTTAACTATGATTGCATTCCCTAAGATTATTCGCAAATCCAGATTTACCTATATTTTTCTTGAAATCTTTTTCATGTTCGTCTATTCTTTCCCTGAATTTCCTACCAGTTTGACCACAATACTCATGGCCGCAAGAAAATTTTAATTGATGAATCCCACTTTTGTCCTGAACACTGATTTTGTCTTAAACGGACCCTAGTGAGTCATCAGGACTATTTACATTGTTAAAACCCACTTTTTAACTCCTAGATGATAGAATTGTACCCAATATATCAGACATTTTCCCATAATAAGTTATTCTAACCAATTGTTGAGCCGAATTGGAGACTTTGTCCTAACTCTTTTTCTTCAAAACCTTATCCCATATGGTTTCAAAGAACGTGATTTCGTTCGTATAGTGGATAGAGCTGCGAATTTGCAACGAGCGTTTTTGTCGACATTTGGTGATATATGGATGATCCATAGATGAAGAAAATGTTGATGAAAACGATCTAGCATTGGTATTATATTTCTAAATCTAATACCTACGGACTTGTAAATGAGTTCATCCAAGACACTATTCTGGTTTTTAAGTCGTGAAAGCATTGTTGGATTGAACTGATAGTTGAAACCGAAGCTGTTTGACACAAATGCGATAAGAAACTACGTCTACTAGTGCATGATTGGCTCATTGATGTACTTCAATTGCAGTTCCAAGCAATGCGCTAAGCCAACCTTATTACAATCAGGAATGGTAAGAATCCTGCTGAATACGCCGAACCTCATGATTCCGATTCGAGAGTTGGGTTGTTTACGCTGAAAACCGGAAGTCTGATTCCGATAACTTCTACCAATCAGTTTCTGTGTGTGGAAAGCCCAGAAACAGCCCATAGGAAAACCTTGCCTAGTGTTGAGGATAACAATTTCGTTTTAGAGGAATCGAAGCATTTATCCTACCATTTAATGACCCTTACGACCGGTTTCTTCAAAAAACTCCTGAGTGGAGTTGAAATTATTCTGGTGTCATCAAACTTGGAAGACAGCTTCTGGTTTCCACTAAATCAACCCATTGTTGAACTCAGTTCAGATTAAACGAGTTTAACTGATTGCTTCAACGGTGACTTGGCAGGGAGTTAAATACGATGAACTTTAACTCCGGTTTTCTTGCATGCCAATAAATAACTGAAAAAGGTCCGAATAATTTATTGTTTCTATTGTTCAATGTTTCTATTCTATTTAATTAGTTTCAATGTTTCTACAATACAGAGGAATAAAACTTTCGGTTCGAAACCACCTACGGGTAAATTCTACATTTAATTACCAACAAAAAGTTTCTCTAAGGATTTTGTTTTAACACATTGTTTTCAATTAATTTCACTTACAAGATTTACATAAAATTGGAAGTAACTCTTAGGTACACCGTAGAACAAAAAATCAGTATACAGCTGGAAAGACAACATTAAAAATAAGGAAAGGTAACCTTTCCTTCCTGAATATTACCTTTTTAAAAGGTTTCTAGCTCATTCACTGGGACGACTTTAGGTCAGAATTGAAAATTTTCTCATTTTTACAAAATCACTACAGTTTTCAAATGGGTGTACACCGTTTGGGCAAATGATGTTTGCCATTATCGTATCGGAGAAGAATTTCGCAAAATGTAAGCTTCTCAACGATAAGGTCAATATTATTTTTACTTTGCCAATTAGGGAAGAAAATCATGTTTTAATGTTAAGAACCATCTTTTTGTCAAAGAAATCAAGGGTTTTCATGAAATATTCCTCCCAAGCAGCCCCTTAAACAACGAGTTCGGGACAGGTTTCTACTTTTTTTTTTTAAATCCAAAGTCGCTCGATTTCATATTGCCTGTCATATTCCTTAACGATATGTTACTATCCTACCAATCCTCATTCATAGCACGGTAAATTTCAAAACCTTTGCTTATAAAGTTATGTAGGTCCGTAGGTAACTCTAGCTAATTAGGGGGAGGGAGTCACCATTTGATCATCTAATTGGAAACGATTTCTAATTAGAGCATATATCGCAGTATTTTCAAAATTTAAAATGCTTCAAGCACCTAGACTCATTCCTCCATCACAGAAAAAACGAATGGAAATAAAACGAGAGAAGACGAAGTCTGAAAGAATGTTGGGTACAGATACGATTTTCAATGACCCGAGAGTCGGAGTCAGGATCTACTTAGTTCATTTCGCTGCCGCTAGGCTTGCATCCTTGATCTAATTATCATCGCCGGAGATTTCTTGATTCCTTACCAACAACTGAAACTCCTTAAGTTAGTGTCGTTAGATGGCTAATTTTAACAATTTGAAACAATAATAGATTTTCCTAATTTATTTTGTATTGTGTGATAAGTAAGAGTTGCACAATACAAATTTTTTAGAGAAAATCATTTTGAAACTTTATTCTCGGCCTCAAGAAAAGACGTGGCTTTCATCCTAAAATCAATTAATTAATTTTTAATTATTATAATAAATTATATCAATGATATAAAATAATATTATATCATTTGCTCAGCGCTGAGTTGAATGATAACAAATGCAAATCTTTCCGACTCTGTCATAACCAAGTGTTGCACTGGGTACATAGTAAACCTAAAAAGAGTTAGGACAATTTTTTAAGACATACAGTCGGAAAATCCTGAAAGTGAAATCACTCGCAAAAAACCGTTTAAAAACACTTCTATGAGGAACGTTTTGTTGGAAATTAGATTAGAAACGATCCCTGGAAGGTTTCGAACCAAAAGTGTTAACACCCTGTATATGTATCGTACTTGTCGAGGGTGGTAATGGAATAAATGTTTTTTTCTTTTTTTGCGTTATTGGGAAATGAATTTCTATTGAAATGTAACCTATTAACTATTATTAACTTAATTAATGTAACTTTGTAACTTCTGTGTGTAGGAATCCTTCACTTTTGGTAAAGAAACTGGATTCTGCGCCCTTGAAAACCCCTAAATGCAAATTTTTAGCCCAGAACTCCAAATGGTTTCGGCGAAAACGGAGAGAAAAAAAATAGAATTTACGTCTTGGGTGGATTGCGTTTAGCCCCCCCCCCCCCTTCCTCCCCCTCCACACCACCCTAGGCTGATGCGGGGTGAGTTCAATCGCTACACTTCTACACTTCCAATAATCTGATACCCACCATATTGCACGTTTTTGGAAAGCTCTCGGTATGATCTTTAAAAAGAAAGAACAAAATCAAGTAAGAAGTTGCCCACTATGTGAAATAAGTAGGTATCTAGTTCTAACGATCAAACTTTAATCATTTTATCCATTTAGCGAATTTTTTTAGAAAATGAACTATTGCAATGGCTCGAAAGATTTTAAAATCAAAAGTTTTGGAAAATTCCTCCGAAGAAATTTGTGTTGAGGCATTCTGAAACGATTTGTGAAGTTTGTGCGCTTTTTCATATTTATATGACAAAATTTGCGCTTTTAATACATATATATACAGTATGTGAAAGTGTATGCACAAATGCACTTTGGTGGGCATTCGCCATTCGCCGTGTGTGTGTGTGAGTTATTTCGGCCAGCGGATGGCACAGCGGAGAACCTAACAGTTCTCTAAACTGTCATTTCGCTGGCCCGTATTAAGAAACCTTGCCGCTCTGGACGTCGTTTAGGCTTTTAACACTGTAAGCCATTTGGCCCTGACGGATTGCTTTCGTGGTGTCGGGGCACCAGCTCGATTAATTTAGTATGTTGCTTTTCTGTACCACGAAGGTGTGATCGTCCTTGAGGTAGGAGACGAGATGTCATTTTATGGATGTTGTCATTGGGCGTGGGGTATGCCAGGGGGATCCCCTATCGCCACTCCACTTCAACTCAGTTGTGGTTACAGGCTTGGGTAAGCTGCCGGCTGAAAGAGGTTTTGATCTCGCCTCTGGTGTGCGAGTAGGTGCATTGGCCTTTGCCAATGATGTCATCCAACTCGCAGATACCTGTGAGGGCTTGCAGATCGCCCTCAATGCCTTTACTGAGCAGCTAGCCAGGTGTGGTTTGGTGGTTAACCCATCAAAGTGTGGGCCGGTTTCCTTGGTCTCATCGGATTGCCAGCATTAGGTGAAGGTGGTGGATGAAGAGTGCTTTGTCATAGGGCAGACACCCATCCCCACCCGATCGGTGTTGGAGTTCTGGCGGTACATTGGGATCAAAATTATTGTCGCTCCATTGAAGCGACAGCACAAGCTTCGCCTTCTTTGCACGTACTTACTGAGAAGCTAACCTATGGGTTAGTCTTTGGCAGGCATACTGTGGGAAGGCTGCTTGAGTTAGACTATGAAGTTCGCTGTCCTGTGAGCTCTTGGCTATGCTTCCCACCTGGTGTCCCAAGTACCTACATGAATGCACCGGTCAAGGCCGGTGGGCTCAGTATTGTCTCTCTTTCGGCCAGCATCCCATCGTTACACCGCCAGCGTCTGCGTGTCCTTCAGGGATCAACCTGGGAGGTCGCCCACACTGCTGCTGACGTGGACTTTGTCAAGCAGCAGTTGTTGTGATGCGACGAAGCAACACCAACTGCTCCCAAACCCAGCTCATCTGCTGAGTTCGCTGCTACTCGCAGACCTGGTGGGCTAAGATAAATATGTAAGTATGACAGAAATGAACTTTGGCAAGCGATTTCCGAGCTAAAAGGAGTGACCACCAATAACATCAAGGTAATGGCCGAGACCGTATCATGTCGGGGGTGTGGTGCGGGAAAAGTGCCACGGAATTACTAGAGTTGGGCATCTCAGCGGGAGTGCTCCGTGGTATCACCACCTGCGTCCTGAGGGGGTCTTACTTGAACTGGCTGTCATTTTATAGGAGCACTCCTTTCATCCGACTCTTCCTCCTCATCCTTCTGCAACTTCTCTTATCCCTAGAGCCGGCATTGGATAAACCTTGGTGTCATCCCCACTTCTTTTATTTATTTATTTTCACTAGTTAATGGTGTGCTCCCTCCGCCTTTGAGGGGAGTTTCTTAAAAAATAAAAAAATGTGTGTGTGTGTCTGTGTGTATCATCCCAGGCGATAACTCTCCTTAGGATTGGGATAAAACATTTCGTTCTTGCGTCAAACAATCAAGCGTTCTAAACGAAAGGATGAGTTCGTTGACCGTTTTAGACGAGTTTGACGACGTTTAAGTTTTAGACAATTATTTTCACCTGAACGGGGTGCACCTAGCTCTCTTATTTAAACACTTGCAGCACCCTGTATAGTGAGGCGAGTAGCGAAGTGTAATTAGAAACTCATCTTCTGACCTAGCCTGCATGGACGAACCGCCTAGACGCTTGTGTAGGAGACAACGCAAAATTGTGCCATGAATTCCGAAAATTCGCGGGGAAGCTGAAAACAAATCGGGGTATAGGCGTAAATTTTGAGTCAGTGTATTTTCAAAGAATGACTACTAAATAATTATGTATCCACTAATAGAGTTTCCGTGTATGTACAATCCCCGATGTGGGAATCTTCCTCGTCATCTTATAAAATTCAGCTTCTCAGCGGTGTTATCACAGACCCCTTCACGTCCTGTTGTACAAGATGAATCCCAGACCTTGGGAGAGATAAATGGAACCGCAAGGCTAAGCAAATTTTAAATTAATAATTGTCCCAGGTTAGCAACCCTCTGTGAAGGCACCGCTCGAGGAAGGCAAAGGTTCAAGAGTAGTTTGAAACTGTTTCCGTGTCAAGAGGCTGAATATTTTACCGATTTTACCTCTGAATCCTCTTCTCACTTCCTGATCCATTGCGGGTTTCTCTCATACTTACCGAACGGGGTGTTAGATCGCCTAGATAAAAGCCGATATCCGTCACGTGCGCTTTTCCACGCTCCTCCTCTACGCAATTCTTTCTCTCACTTTGAAAAAAGGAGAGGCAAACATAGCTTAGCAACTACTGCTGCTACAGAACCACCTTCCCTCCGAATTTGTATTTTGCCACAACCTTTCTCGAGATTTCATGGCACAATAACTTTGTTCATTTGTATATTGTGCAGGCCAAGCCCAGTGACACAATAATATATACGTCAGAAGCATTCACCATGGGTCATTATTGATGTGCATGAAACAGTAACGTATAAAAGCTCCAGTCATGCAGCATGATCGTATGAGCAAATTTTCTTAAAATAAGTATCGTACTATATTATATTAAATTGTTTTGAACTTTACTTCAAACGAAAAGAAATTGTTATCTACCAATTTTATGGCAATTAAACTCATTCTAAATAATTATTGGCAATGAAAAAAAAAAGAATTTGGATTATTAGTTTTTTTATTGTTGCAGTTTTGATATATATATTTCGGCGAATATTGATGAAATTCAAGTACATTTTTAAGCATAAATTTCCGCTTCATTTTTTAATGCTCTAGATCATTGTCAATGAACTTCATGTGGCTAAAATTCAGCTAAAAATATAAATTCAACGATTTTTAGCCGCTATTAGCCATTTTAGCGAATTTGCGTTAAAATGAAACGATTTCGAAAATTGTCTCCATTGAAATCCATTTTGAGACAGTTTGCAACGACTCCTAGAGTTTAACATTCTCCATATATATATATATATATATATATATATATATATATATATATATATCATATATATATATATATATATATATATATCACTTACCCGACTTGCCCGAATTACTCTATGAGAGCTTGATTATAATCACCAAATTAGAAAAGATAACAGAAAAAACGTCACAAAACTATTTTCATATTTCGGCTTTTTGACTTTTTCAAACTAACAAAGAAATTTCTTTCAATATATGTATATATATATATATATATATATATATATATGAATATGTGTGTGTGTGTGCGGCAGGTGAGTGGGTGGGTGTGTGTGTGTGTGTGTGAGTGGGTGGGTGTGTGTGTGTGTGTGTGAGTGTGTGTGTGCGTGTGTATCCTTCCAGGCGATAGCTCTCCTTAGGATTGAGATAAAAATTCCGTTCGTGCGCCAAATTAGGTTTTCCAAACGAAAGGACGAGAGTTTGTTGGCCAGCATGTTTTGAGCACAATAAATAGGTCAACATTCAAAAAAGTGCTGAAAAAAAATACTAAAAATATCAAAAAAGTGCTAAAAATTGTAAAATTTATATATTTAGCAGACTATTGCTCAGATGATGTTTATTAACTAAAAAATGGAACATTAAAAATTTTATGTGCAAAATTGTGATGAAAATGTACTTGAATTTCATTAAAATGTGCTAAAAAATCGATAAAAACGGCAAAAAAGTTAAAAATCCAAAATCTTTTCTTTTAATCGCAGAATATTATTTAGAACGAGTTTTTGCCATAAAATTGGTAGTTGAAAATTTCTCTTCCCTCAAAGTCCTTGATTTTCAAAACAATGTAGCATTATATAGTACCATAATTTACGAAAATACGCATATACGATTGTGCTGCATGACTTTTGTGATTTTTTTACCAGACTTTTTGGACTTTGACCATTTTAATGTGCTCAAAAAATGCTGGCCATAGAACTTATCCTTTCGTTTGGAAAGCTTGATTTTTTTGCGCAAGAACGGATTGTTTATCTCAATCCTAAGGAGAGTTTTCGTCTGGAATGACACACACACACACACACACACACACACACACACACACACACACACACACACACACACACACACACACACACACACACACACACACACACACACACACACACACACACACACACACACACACACACACACACACACACACACACACACACATACATATATATATATATATATATATATATATATATATATATATATATATATATATATATATTAATTGCTATGCAATTAACCCCCAATATTTTTTTTTTGTCCCGCCACTAGAACCCGCGAGGTCGTGGGTTCTAATCCCAGCCAGGCTTGAATTTTTTTTTTTTTTTTTTTTTTGCCGAGTATAGATTAGGGGGCTCCAGGGGGGTGGAGCCCCTTGCGAGGCCCGAAGGCCGAGTATATATATATATATATATATATATTTATTTATGTATATATATATATATATATGTATGCAAATTTTTAAAATCTAGGAATCGATTCAGAATGTCATAAAACGGATTTCAATGACGAAA
Source organism: Adelphocoris suturalis (assembly GCA_030762985.1). Taxonomy (NCBI): domain Eukaryota; kingdom Metazoa; phylum Arthropoda; class Insecta; order Hemiptera; family Miridae; genus Adelphocoris; species Adelphocoris suturalis. Next base: position 13,534,502 of record CM061045.1, on the reverse strand, counting down.
ATGTTCGAAAATTTTCATTTTAAAATTTTTGGAGCCATTGGGATAGTTTTATTTTCTACAAAATTCGCTAATAATAAAGTAGGTAAATTGATCAAATCAAGTTAAGCGGAAATAATAGAAAATGTGAAATTTTATATGGTACAGAAGAGGGGGCAATACGTTTTTCAAAACTAAGATGGCCGATGAGAAAAAGTCGAAATCTTATGGTTCATATTTATAATTGAATCGGCTGAACAAATAATTTGGTGAAGATGCCGATTTAATTACTAATTTGTGGCAGAGAACGGCAAATAAAACACCTATATTGATATGGCGGAACTGCAGCAAGTCAGGATACAGATCTTGGATAACAGGGATAGGCAATAGATTATATTTTATAAAAGCTTGTGAAGAATAGTCAGATTAGCATGACAGCGTCACTTTTCTAATGACACAAGGTGAGAAGTTTCTCCTAATTAGTTACTGTCACATCCAAGAGAATGCGCGTCTATCCGTCCCTCTCGAGCCGGGTTGAACGCGTCATGCTCGAGTTCTTGGAATGCTTTGGTTGGCGATAGATGAGGTTCCGAGAACCGGAAAATTATCTTCTCCGAACGTAGCACATTACGCTATTTGTACGAGTTGTATCTTTTATAGTATTGTCACACTCCCCTCTCTCTATTTAGCGCGGATTTAGGCCCTATTGCACCTCTGGGAGCGACCTAAGTACGTGACATGATTCACAGACGATAGGCGATGTAACGTGGATAGGAGGCCAGATGGGTGCAGCACACTCCAGCATGAACAGCGTCATTGTCTTACAAGCACAATGACCCCACAAGGACAATGTCCCCGATGCTGCTGAATTCATATGTGCTCCGTGTCACAAATCCTAAGCTCCACATTGCCTTTCCAGGTATCTCTAGGCCTGGGTATTTGCTCCCATAACATATATTACCGAAGGATCCTACTTTCCAATAGAACTCAAGAAATATCAATACATGCACTGATAGATACTGGAGCCTGGGTGATGGCAATGAGCCATGCATATTACAACATACAACAACCCAAAAACAACACCACTCAAACAATGCAAACCAACAGTAAGTACTCATCACAGTTAATAAAACAAGATTGACCACATATTTTGCCCTGCATTTAAAAAGGTCCAGTCATGCAAAATGATCGTATGAGCTAATTTTTGTAAATTATCGTATTGTACGATGTTAAATTGTTTTGAAATTTGAGCTTTTTGAGTGCAAGTAAATTTTAAATGTATTCTGAATAATAATAACCTATTCAGATAGAGGGTTTAGAAGCTTTTTTATTGCAGTTTTTTCGATTTTTAACAAATTTTAATTAACTTTAAGTACATTTTACATCATAATTTTGTACATAAATTTTTGAATGTTCTATTTCATAGGTAATAAACTTTATTGGAGCAATATTCTACCAAAAAATAGGAATTGAATAGTTTTTAGCAATTTCTGTGATTTTTTGAGTACATGTTTTGAAAGTTGATCTATGTGCTCAAAAAATGCTGGCCAACGAACTCATCCTTTCATTTGGAAAGCTTGATTTGTTGGTGCAAGAACGGAATTTTCGCCTCAATCCAAAGGAGAGTTACCGTCTGGAATGACGCATAAATATATCTTAGATACATTGAGTCCATCCCCAGTGTTAAGTCACTCCACCAAACAGACCAGCAAACATAACGCTTGGATGTAGATTACAGATCTCTCAACGAATTATATTGACTATCCCTTCCCAACCATATCGGCAGTTATCATCATCATCCACCAGATCCCCTTACCGAAAGCTTGTCCGATTACAGTAGCCATCAAATGCCCATTTGTTACCTAAACATGGTCCAGAACACCATTTGGCCTGTCAACAGTAGGCCAAATACTATTGACCATCCAGAAACGTATTTTGGCAACTTGCACACCAAATACGTACAATGTTTTCTGGACAATTTGTTGATTTAATCAAAAATATTACCACGACACAAAACACACCCAAGAGAAGTGCGAATGCGTTTGCGAAAGACCAATATAACGGTCAACCTGATCTAATTTCTATTCGCAGTAGCCACAATAAAATACATTAGCGGTGTCATAAAAGACAGAGAGGCAGAACTAGGCGAAGAACGTACTACGGATCTGCTGGCTATGCCCCCTCCCACAACACCCAAAAATGTAGCACAATTTTCAAGAGACGTCAATTTCTTCAATCCGTTTATTCCAGATTACGCGCACATCACTGCACCTCAAGAAAAAAAAAAAAAAAAATCCGTTCACATGGACCCCCCCAATTCCAGCAGGTATACGATGAGTTACGTCACCGGCTCACTAATCCCACATTCTAATCATCCCACGGTATGATGAACCGTTTCATTTACTCACAGACGCCAGCGATCAAGCCGTTGTAGCTATATTGACTCAACAGAGTTTGTGCAAAAAAATGTATGTATGCCACCTCTCTATGGCTCATGAGTGTAGGCAACCCATACTCAGCCGCCAGATGCCAAAAATCAACGTGTTTAAAAGGTATTTCAAGTTTGAAAGCAAGGTAGCGCATGAACTTCCGTTGAATTGAACCCTGCCCAATTGATATATGTATGCTGCATAAAAGGGAGACCAAACTAGACTCACATACTCCGAAATCGGGCGAACGAAAAACGGATCCCTGTTCAAGACAACTTTGGTAAGAGGGGCTCCTTCAATTAGATAATAATTGTACTCCAGTTGAATTAAAGATCTCGTTATTTTGTCATGGTGCATTTGGCTGGATTAAGCGCTAAGTGATTGTCTTCAGACCAGTCCAGGAGGGAATCAAGGCTAGCTTGAAGAATACGACAGACTGCCAAACATGAGATCTGTCTGAAAATTTTTAAGTCATTGGGATACATGAGTATCTTGAGCTTGAGCTGAAGAAAGCTGGGAACAAACACTGTTTATCAGCAAAAGGAACAAAAATGGGCCTATGTGTGAACATTGAGGGACACCTGATGTTGCAGGAAAGGGCCCAGAAAGTGTACCCTTGAGCCGAACCCACTAAACCTGCCCGTCAGAAAACTCTCGATCCACGCAAAGAAAGCTCCGTGGACACCTAAAGAACATAACAAGGCGGTAATGTGCTTGTGAGAGACCCAGTGGATGCTTAAGCGTAATCCACCGAGACGACATCAACCTGTACACCATTCTCAAACCCAGAGAACACAAAATCAATGAAATTCACTTGGTTAGTAACCGCAGATCTACCTTTAGTAAATCAATGCCGCTCTGAGACGATGAAACCGGAGAACAAAGGAGTCAACTTACCAACGACCACTTTTTCTAACAACTTAGGCATGGTGGATATTGTGCAAACTGCTCTATTGTTTGAGATTAAAGATTTGTTACCATAGTTATCGATTGGGGTAATAAATTATGCTTTTCACATAGGAGGGAATGTGCCACTGGTTAGTGATTAGTCGAATATAATTTAAAAAAGTTCGAGCAAGGGAAAAACAGTAGGAACAACGTCAGTCAACTGGATGTTACCGATTCCACCATCTTATTAAATAGATAATTCAATTATTGTATCTGTTTTAAAAACTTGTCAGTTTTTTTTTAAGTTTCATTATGGTTGTATTCAAATATTTCTTATATTGTTCGAAAAATTACCCTGCTTGCTTTCACATTGATCCTCGTATAGCCACTCTAGTGTTTGAATTTGTCAATTCTGTTCTCAGTTATTTTATTTTTATTTTTGTTTTGTAAATTCCATTTGTGTGACGAAAACTAGGGTGGCATGTAGGGTTCGCCAATTTAATAACATCTCCCCCAAGAGTGAGGCTATCCCCTCATGAGGACACAACCATATAAATATGGATTAGCTGGGTCGGATCCTTCACTATAACTTAAATCCTCGTATACATCATTTCTCCTCCTATACCCAACCGTTCTTGCTTCGGTTCCGGGTCTGTTATTGGACGGTAGGTACCCTTCAGGTTCCACGATATCCACTCCTTCCTCTCGATATACAATCTAGTAAAAGGCTGAAAACGTTTAAGGGTTCAGAAGTTAAGGATCACCACGATCAGCAGTTCTTCAGTTTTATATATTCGCTGGAATCACATAGCTGCAACCAACCACAGCAATTCACATTCGTGATGTCGTCTTGTTTCCTACCAAAGTCCTTGTTCTTAGGCAGCTTGATCGGATCAACGTATAGTAATGTGAGTGGGTGCGTTCGATTTATTGAAGAGGTGCACATCAATAACAAACAGGAAAACACTATTCTTAGTTCAAAACTTTCGAGAACACTTTTTTTTTTTTTTTTAAGCCCTTTAGGGCAGAGAATTTGGGACCACCATCGGAACATATGTGATTTTTTTCCAAGTTGACTCTGGCCCAGTAGTTTCGTATAATCAATTTGACGTCTTCCTTAATTAGCTGGATTGCCGGTAACATGAATTTCCAATATGGTATTGCCCTCATAATTTGATTGAACTGTTGAATTAGTCTAACGGTGGTATAATCATTCTGTAACTCCCGACACTTTATTGGTCGTCTTCTTCTGGGAAGTACTCAGTAGGATGAAATGGACGTTTAGAGAGAGAAAATTTGATGAAAAATCTCAGAACGGTTCCTGATATAGCTTCCTCTTCAATTTGTCATGAATTATTCAGATAAAACTTTGGGAATCGCCGACGGTGCTGAATCAATAAGAAGTTCAACCTTAGCCTCCTCCTCCCTCACAAAAACTTAAAAACGGTTTGAAATGTGATGCGAATTACTATCTTTGAGCAGTCCACTCCTCTCAATTGAGTTGGTTTCCCGACAGCAATGGGAGAGAATAATATTATCATTGTAATTTCAGGAACACTCAACCTTTTACTTCCTTAACCAAAACTTGGAAAAAGAGGCTGGTTTTTTGTTTTACCTGTAAAATATTATTTTTTTGTGTTTTTGCTGAAATATCGTACTGAATCATTTCTGTATTACTATCATATGACTGTGCACCGCACAGCGGGGCAAATGACTGATCTAGTGGACAACATCAGTTTTTTCCCGCAACTTATAGGAAACGTTACGCTGATTCCGAGATTATCATGTGTTCTCATTCCTAGCATGGCCCCTTGATAGGGTTCTGCGTGAAAAAACCTCCAAAAACCACGTTTTTCAACAATTTTTTCAACTTTTTCCTGAGGAATCTCATGCAAAACTTTTTTTGTTCCACAGAAAAGATGTATGAAATTCAATCTTGCGTCGATTGACCACCAGAGTAATCGTATTCATGTTACAGTAATCGTATCCAGTTATTTACAAATTCAACGTAAATTTAGATATCATTTCCATCAGGGTAAACTTAGTCACACATTGCGTTAAAACCATAGTCTTTTAAGCCGTAAACACTTCGTGTATTTCAACATTATAGTTTAACCACCGCAAATGGCGGCCAATAACCTCTAAAGGTAGCGGAAATTGAAAAAATTAAAACGCATATGATCCGGCTCTTATCTGCCGAATTCGGTTACTAACATGTCTGTGAATCTTGTGCTGTTATTGTTTTTATGGTTGAAGCAGTCCGCGTGATGAGAGAAAGACAGGTAATCGTTTTTTTCGGAGTCACCTGACTCTCTCAGTATGTAAACAGCCATCGTCCTGTTTGTTGCTTTTGAATATTATCAGCGAGAAAAAAATCCCGCGATGGTTGATTGCCCTTCCGGTATATGTAGACATATATTATGGAACACTTAATCGCAAAATAATGCATGTTCTGATTTTTGATATTGATTAAAACGCCTAAAATCTGGAAAAAACCGTGAATAACAACAAACAATTTTGAAAAAGTTACTTGATTCATCGTGATTGCTTGGGTTTCGTTGAAGTTTTGCATTCTTTGGCGATCCTGGTAAATGAATCTCCAATAAAATCGTGCAAAAACGCGTAAATAGATTTTTAATCAAATTTTAAGTGCTGTGGGCATAAAAATGGGTTTTTGAGATTTTTGATGACATAGGCATCTTGGGTATAGTTTCTCATATAATTTTTGACGCAGAATCGATTGCGACGGGTCTTAGAACGTTTACCCTACACCTAAGGATGCTATCGGCAGAAAGGGGGGTTCCTTGGTGGGATATCGTTTTTCAAATAATTTTTTGAATCGATTGCGATGAGTCCGAAACTCACGCAACGACTTCCTGAGGAAATTAAATTTCTCAAGTATGCTCTCACAATCTGGAATCGGAAACAAATTTTTCAATTAAAAATAATCTTCATTTTTATTTCTTGAACTTTTTTTCTGGTTCCTCGCTATTTATACAGTTGATTCTAGTTAGCTATTAGGCATTTCAGTGAGATAGTCATTTCAATAACTAGTCAGTTAATATAATTTCAGTCAGATTTGTAGTCAATATTATTCATTTTTTGGTTATTAACTCCTAATACTAACGGTTATTTACTCCTTAATATGGGAATATAGGAACCTGCTTAATTCGTTGATAAAGAAGGCCAAAAACCAGTTCTACGAGAATATTATCAAGGATGCTGGAAGTGATATGAAAACAATTTGGAAAGCAGTTAAATCAGCAGCAAATATTCATAAACCTAAAACCATGAATAGCTGTAGTAGTATTGTCAGTATATAGGGTAACACTCATACGCTTGAGGGTGATATCGCGGATCAGTTTAATTCCTTTTTTGCCAATGTTGGATTAGATATTCAAAAAAATTTCAAACCAAAATAAGCGAGTGAGTAAATGTAATCAACGGCGTAGGAGTCCTTGATCATCTTTCTTCCTCACACCGGTTGAACCAAAAGAAGTCGTGGAATATCTATTGAAACTTGAGAAAAACAATAGTCATAATTTTGGTTTGGCCATAAATCAAGTTCTTAGAGTGGTGGCGCCCTTTATAAGCCTCCCTCTTTCATTTATATTCAACTTGGCCTTCAAGACAGGAAAGTATCCAGATATTTTTTAAAAGCTTAATTATACCCTTGCACAAAAATTAGAGAACAGATGTCATGAACAAAATTATAGAATGGTTTCTTTGAGTTTTTCATTATCAAAAATAGTGGAGAAAAGTAAATTAGTTGGGTTTTTTTAAGCGAACAGGCTGTACTCCCATCGTCAATTTGGTTTTCAAAAGGGACTGAGCTCAGAGCAAGCTGTGTATGAATTAAATAAATTAGTAATAGAAAAATGTAATCAGCGATTATTTATTTCGGGGATCTTTTCAGATGTCTGTTAGGCCTTTGAATCTCTAGATCACCAAACGTTGTCGGATGAATAGAAGAATTTTGGGATTCGAGGCTTGGACTCTTGGACCTTCTAAGGTTTTATTTGACTAATTGTGTGCAGGTGACGCGTATTGGTGAAAGTGTTAGTCAGTGAAAAATATTAAATTGTGGAGTGTCGCAAGGGCCAATATTATCTTGGGTTTATTATATATTTATCATTTTTGGCTTATTTTGATTTATTATATGTAGTATTTGCTCAATGTTGATTTATTATATGGTGAGATGTTTGGGTTTGCTTGCAATACAGCTTTTATTACGTGGAGTAATGATTATGAATGTCTTATCAATAAAGCTAGCCAAGAATCAAATTATTATTACTTAGCCAATAGTCAAATTACTTAGCCAATAGTCAAATTACTTAGCCAATAGTCAAACTTAAATTTGGTAACTTAGAAAGAGGTTAAATTCCATTATTACAATTGTCATTGCAATACATCATCTTCGTGTCGGTCATTGCCTTTCGCTCACCACTGGAAGTATATGGGAGATTAGTTTGATGGAAAATTAAAGTTCGACATCCATAAAAATTTTTTGGTGAAGAAAGTACGAAAGTTTTTTTTTTTTTTTTTTTTTCAAGATTTTAAGAGGTTTTTTGAGCACCAAATTGCTGAAAATGATTTATTTTTTCCTTGTCTGTTCACATCTTAAATATGGTATCGTTGTTTGGGGTGGAACCAATAAAACTGCGCAAAATGCCATAGTTAAGATTTTAGTTCAAAAACCATAAACCGGTTCACTACCTAGGAATTGCTTAGGCAGTTTGACGTGCTTAATGTAATAGCTATATTTATTAAAGAAGCATGTTTAATTTCATTTATTGAGATAGTATAGATGTGTGTCATATAGGTGATAGTGAATACAGCACAAGAACAGCAGCTAGCTCTAATATAAGATTACCCAAGATAATTTTGGAACTATTCAGAAGGAGTGCTTATCTTATTGCTTTGCATTTTTTTATACCCATAGCTTAAATTTGAACAGCTACAAAAATATATCTGCTTTTAAGAAGGATATTCACGACATAGTTCGTAAAAATATGCTGAAAATGCCTTTTTTTCTAACATTTTACTCTTACTATTGGATTATCAAGATAGAACTTCAGTTCAGTTAAGATAGAGATCAAATCCACGGAATAACAGAGATTCATTTAGAACATCATTCTGTGGGCACTTATTTTTTTATTTATTTATTTATTTTGTTTTATTTTTTTTTTTTTTTTAATATTGAACGCTTTATTTTGCTTCTTTTTTTAAATTATTTGATATACAGGAGTAAAGTTATATTTAAATGCTGTAAAATTTTCTGATCAATTAATTAATGGTTTGCCGTTTTCCATGATTTTTTTTTTTTTTTTTTTCTGTTTTGTACATTCAAATTTGCCAATAAATCTATCTATCTATGTTACAAACCTGCGTAGTTATTAAGCGTCAGTTAGTTATTTCTCTGTTTCTGTGAGACGGTTACATAGTATGTATCAAACTTCTTCTAGTATTATCTACATCAAAGTTACAGTATGGAATTTATTAGGTTCCAACGTGAACGGTGCATACTGATGGCGTATGAAGAATGAGAGAGATTGAGTGCCACCAACTATTTATAAAAAAACTCCTCTGTAAAATCATGTTTTCCGTTGCTTAGAATTTCATCCGATCGTACGCAAAGATTTACAGGTTGTACGGGTTAGGCGTTCCAATGAAACATTTCTCATGTAATTAGTAAAGTTAAGCAACTTCGAGTGTGGTGAATATTTATATTGGATGAGCGACTGCAAAGGTAAGGGTCCTTTGTCCAAGTAATTTTCACCCCTATCCACTCAAGCAGGTGAGGCAATGGGAAGCTTTAACTGAAATCAGAACGAATTTTGATCCTCCCTTTGAAGGACAGCTGATGACGTCCGCAACGCCCGAGACAGTTAGGCGAAAAATCCCAACCTAGAATGGTTGTTTACTGCAGTTTACTTTTTATCTATTTATTTTATAGTGTATGGAGGGGTCTGTGCCGAAAAAATTGTGTAATTTTTTTTCTTCACAAAATACTGCACGTATCATACTCGCGCTTCGTCACAGAAAATTACCTATGTTCATTTTCTTTTCTGAATACAACAAATATTTCTGCATTATATTGAATGAATAAAAATCATAATAGGTATTGTTGTGGTGTATCGTTGTAGAAAAGTCCACGTATTAAGTGTCCAGAAACATGAGCTTTAGGAAACCACAGAGGTTGTTCATTCGAGCTTATATATTAAAGCGAATCCGAGAACATATCCGTATTTCCGACCCTTGGCCTCTCAGTCTTAGTTTTGAAGGAAAACGATATTTCTCGGGTCACGAAGAATGTCATCTCCACAGGAGCGACGGTATCATTTATCTTTACCATCACTTAACTCTCTAGAACTATTTCCTCCCATTTTGAGGAAATGGAGTTTATTGATGAACGTAGAAACTTTTCCGCGGGGCTTCAAACCCATTTCGTATCTCTTCTTTCTTTTGTTCGGTTCGGTGTCATGCCATATAGAAATTTAGTACACGTGCGTGGACTCGACTATTTATTATCATGATAAGAGGGTGCACAATTTGCACGAGATACGGAAGTACCTACAAATCAAACCATCTAACAACATGACTATGAGGAATAAGGTAAGCAAGCTCTTTCAATTAAGGAGAAATGAAGTGAGATCATATTTTAGAAAACGTAAGTTCAACTTGGCTTCCATAAAATCTTCCCTCTTTGTTCTTAGTTAATGCAGGAGGGTGTGTGACTACCCAAGCATGAGGGACAAAATGAATAAATAACTGGATACGAATCCGTTTCAGACTATTCTATGACCGAATTCGCGAAAAAACCATAGGTGCATATATATATATATATATATATCGCTCGCAACGAAGTTGTGGAAGTTGTGGACACCCATTTCATTAACATCCATTTTGTTTTATTATTTTCAATAATGAACCTTTTTAATCGACCAAGAAAAAAATTCAACTCCCTCCTCAAAATCTGATGGTTTACGTTTCAAGATGCGTAGACTCCAGAAATGAAATTCAAAAAAATCCGTCCGTCTGCCGTACGCCATCTGCCAGACGCCGTACGCCGTCAAGAGTTTTTCTCCAAAACTACTGCACCAAAGCTTATGAAATTCGGCGCAAAAATCATACATCGGCCGGGGATGTGCCGGTAACATCGGCATCACTTTTAATCAACTCTAAAGGGTTGTAATTAAGGGCCAACACATTAAAAAAGGGAGATCTCAAAAACTTTCAAGGTAACAGTGATGATATTATGCTTGTCAATGATAAATTTAGTCCCAAAGAATTGATTAATACTACAAGCAACGCTGTTGGTTGAACCGTTCATTTTCTATGAGGGCTAGAGTCGAAAAGGTCGTCGATTAATTTAAAAAAAGCTCCGGATTCCCTTCCAGGCGCGAGAAGATGGTGCGCTTCTAAACATGATAACTCAGGTGATTCGGAGGCTCTTCGGTGGTGTGACCTTTTTTTTTTTTTTTTTTTTTTTTTTTTTTTTCTTGGTGGCTCGATTCTAAAGGGAGCCATGCTGACATCCTTGACCAAAAAAGGGCAACTCAGAGGGCGACAAATAACTATATACATGATATTATATACAATCAGCTAAGTGAAATAAAACTACGACTAGATGTATATAAATATATCACAGATCTGATCGACTCGTGAGCAGAAGTAAGCAGCTTCGCGACTGTTCGTTTCCCGCTGGCGGCAGTACAAATTTCTTCTTTCAGGTCAACATGCAAGATGTTTCTTTTTACTCAAAAGTCTATTTTTTATTTTATTATTATTATTATAACTATTGAGTTTATCTAACATTATTCACCTACAGATGATCGCTGAATCTTAGGTGTCTTATTTTATTTAATTAATTTCAATTCGTGGATGCCTCGATCGATGTCGATTTATACCTATGATATGTATCTACTACTATACTTAGATTTTAGCTCTTGTAATGTTTAAAGGGGCAAATAATGTGTATTTATGATTAACTGAATTATAACAATTTCTACGTGTTTTGCTTGTTCATGTCGCAACGCTGTACGTTGAACGGCTATTTTCTCTAATCAACCTACTGAAATGCAATAATTGTAATTAATATGAAAATAATAAGCATAGTGTTTCCAAATAATATGCAGTGTATGCACACCTTTTACTTGATGGGAAGATGACTTAGTCATAGATCATTTTGTTCCTCAACTTTACTATAAAGCGTGAAATTATGGGGTAGTGGAGCTGTAATGCAGAGATCGCAATTGCGGAGCACAAAGCCCCAAGTTTCGATGATTAATATACTAGGTATAAACGGGGTTTAATAATTACGGACCAGAGTTCTACGTAGAAGGGCAATCTGAAACAGAAATAATAAATCTTTGTGTAATAATTTGCAGCGTTTTTAATCTCAAGCTAGTTCCTACCACTCTCTCACTGTACCACTGATTCAAAAGATCCATTTTACAATAATTGAGTAAGCTACACTGCTCACCCAACTTGATGGGCTTTTCTATGTAGCATGTAAATAAGACTTTATGAAATCCTGTTGTATTATTCTTGGTAGTTTTTACATTCCCTGTCTAATATTAATGATTCAATTTTTCTATTTCTACAGATGTTTTTGCGGAAATCTCGGCGTCTTGGGCTTTGAATACATCTATTTCCTGTACCGCTCATCATTTTCTGAGAGTGAGTTTTATTTATTTTCTCATGTACTATGCCTGCTTTACCTGCTCAATATTTTGCCATTTTTGTTGTATTCGGTACCTCAATGTCATTTAAGACTAAAACAATACACAAAGCGAGTTACTTAACAGCTCATGGAGGAGACGTATGGGATTTGTTGTAATCTAACGCCCTTCCGTCTATGTCGGTATGCACCTTTCAAATACTGGAAGGTTGCAATTGGTGTTCACCTAGACAAATAAATATGATTTGTATATTGCCCTTAGTTCACATCATACCTGATTTTAAATCCTTTTTGATTAAATTTGTTCAGTAATGAACACTCTTGTAATCAACCAAAAGACTATTATTCTACATTGCACTATACATCCATAGATGTACGTGTGGTCCCGTTGCTATTCTCACAATCCCATATTTTTTCTCACGAACACTTCACTGAACGTAGATCCACAAAAATGAAATTAAACATATAGTACATAATTAAAAGGAAAGAACTTAATCACATAGGTACCTATTTAGTTATTGGTACAGATATACTTATATAAAATTACTGTACTAAGTATTGAATTATCAAATTATTAATTCCGACTAGAACTTGGTCAAGTAGGTTATTATAGATATACTATATATTATAGATAAAATCATTCTACCAAGTAGGTATTGAATTATTCAATTATTATTTCTGATTGGAACTTCGTCACAAAGTTATTATAGATATTACTAAATTATTGAAATCACTTTCGTAAAATTGTGCGTCAGACGTACTGAATTATGAATGGAATTTCGTCAAATCACTTAATTTGTGGCTCGTGCTTGATGAATAAAATTTGTACAAATGTTTTAATAAAGATATATATTTCTTCGAAAGTTAGTGCGAACTCAGCATCATTATTTCGCGATTTCCGCGTGAACAGTTTGGAAGAAATGAAAATGATGATTCCATTACTCACCACAATACACTGAGGCGGAAGTGAATACGGTGCTATCTTGACCTCAGGACGCGGGACCACTCATGTATCTCAGAGCCCTGGACATGGGATCACTCATGTATGTTTGACCTCTCGACGCGGGACCACTCGTGTATCTCTGACATCTGGATGCGGGACAACTCATGTATTTCTGACCTCTAAACGAGAGACCACTCATGTATCTTTGACCTCTGGACTCAGGACCGCTCCCTTATCTCTGACCTCTCGACACGGGACCACTCATGTATCTCTGACATCTAGATGCGGGACAACTCATGTATTTCTGACCTCTAAACGAGGGACCACTCATGTATCTCTGACCTCTGGACTCAGGACCGCTCCCTTATCTCTGACCTCTCGACACGGGACCACTCATGTATCTCTGACATCTGGATGCGGGACAACTCATGTATTTCTGACCTCTAAACGAGGGACCACTCATGTATCTCTGACCTCTGGACTCAGGACCGCTCCCTTATCTCTGACCTCTCGACACGGGACCACTCATGTATCTCTGACATCTGGATGCGGGACAACTCATGTATTTCTGACCTCTAAACGAGAGACCACTCATGTATCTTTGACCTCTGGACTCAGGACCGCTCCCTTATCTCTGACCTCTCGACACGGGACCACTCATGTATCTCTGACATCTGGATGCGGGACAACTCATGTATTTCTGACCTCTAAACGAGGGACCACTCATGTATCTCTGACCTCTGGACTCAGGACCGCTCCCTTATCTCCGACCTCTGGATGCGGTGCCACTCATGTATCTCTGTCTTCTGGAGGCAAGACCACTCATGTATCCCTGACCTCTGGATGCAGATCCACTCATGTATCTATGTCCTCTGGATGCAAGACCACTCATGTATCTATGACTTCTGGACACGGAACCACTCATCTATCTCAGCCCTCAGGACTCGGGGCCGCTCTTGTATCTCAGACCTCTGGACGTGGGTCCCCCCATGTATCTCTGACCTCTAGACGCTGGACTGCTCACGCATCTCAGACCTCTGGACGTGGGTCCCCCCATGTATCTCTGACCTCTGGACGCTGGACTGCTCACGCATCTCAGACCTCTAGATTGGAGACCGCTCATGTATCTCAGACCTCTGGATGCAGGGTCACTCATGTATCTCTGTCCTCTGGACGCAAGACCACTTATGTATCTCTGTCCTCTGGACCCGGATCCTCTCATGTATCTCTGTCCTCTGGACGCAAGACCACTCATGTATCTCAGACTTCTGGATGCGGGTCCCCCCATGTATCTCAGAGCTCTGGACACGGGATCACTCATGTATCTCTGTCCTCTCGATGCAGGACCACTCATGTATCTCTGACATCTGGATGCGGGACAACTCATGTATCTCAGAGCTCTGGACACGGGATCACTCATGTATGTTTGACCTCTCGACGCAGGACCACTCGTGTATCTCTGACATCTGAATGCGGGACAACTCATGTATTTCTGACCTCTAAACGAGAGGCCACTCATGTATCTCTGACCTCTGGACTCAGGACCGCTCCCTTATCTCCGACCTCTGGATGCGGTGCCACTCATGTATCTCTAACATCTGGATGCGGGACAACTCGTGTATTTCTGACCTCTAAACGAGGGACCACTCATGTATCTCTGACCTCTGGACTCAGGACCCCTCCCTTATCTCCGACCTCTGGATGCGGTGCCACTCATGTATACTCTGTCTTCTGGAGGCAAGACCACTCATGTATCCCTGACCTCTGGATGCAGATCCACTCATGTATCTATGTCCTCTGGATACAAGACCACTCATGTATCTATGACTTCTGGACACGGAACCACTCATCTATCTCAGCCCTCAGGACTCGGAGCCGCTCTTGTATCTCAGACCTCTGGACGTGGGTCCCCCCATGTATCTCTGACCTCTGGACGCTAGACTGCTCACGCATCTCAGACCTCTGGATTGGAGACCGCTCATGTATCTCAGACCTCTGGATGCAGGGTCACTCATGTATCTCTGTCCTCTGGACGCAAGACCACTCATGTATCTGTGACTTCTGGACACGGGACCACTCATCTATCTCAGCCCTCAGGACTCACGACTGATCATGTATCTCACACATCTGGACGTGGGATTGCTTATGTATCTCAGACTTCTGGATGCGGGTCCCCTCATGTATCTCTGACCTCTGGACGCGGGACTGCTCACGCATCTCAGACCTCTGGATGGGAGACCGCTCATGTATCTCAGACCTCCGGACATGGAAATGGAAATGTAAATAAATCAAAAGCGTTAATTAATACTCATGGAATCGTTGCAGGATGCCTCAAACCGGATTCCCATGAAAAAATTTTGAAAAATTCATATTTTAAAATTTTTTGAGCCTTTGCAACAGCTTCATTTTTTACGAAAATTCGCTAAAAGATGAATAATAAAGAATTGGACTGAAAACGGAGGAGCAGCATGGTTCTATATTAATTTAATGGGTGGCAACAGATTGAAATAGGATTGTTATGAGACTAAACGGATATCTAAGCTTCTAAGTGTATAATAAAATTTTACCAAGTTAATGACAATAAAGATTGAACTAATACTCACCCCTTCCCTCCCCATCGGAACCCGCAATTGCTGTAGTCGTAAATGTTACCAGCATGTATTCTTTCTCGCTGTACCATGGACGTCCAGTCATCGAGAGTCACCGAAACCTTCTCAGCAGACCTCCATTTGTCAAGGCGCACAGGTCTACCTCACTCTCACAACCCAGCGATCTTGCGGGCTTAGCATACTCTGCCGAACGACTTCCGCTCAGATATGTACTAGAAATGGGTATCTACTCGATTTTTCGAATGAATCGTTTTCATTTCAAAAATCGATTTTCAAGAACCCGATGGAATCAGGAATTGATTCACCCACAACAATTTTTTGAAAAAGTAGAAGAAGAATTTTGTAAAAATATAACGTTAAATTGTACTGAAAATGCAGGACTTTCAGTAAAAAGCTATTTTTAACAATGAATTTTATGGCAAAAAAAAACTCGTTGTAAGTCATATTCGGCAATTCAAAAAAGATTTTGGATTTTAACTTTTTTGCAGTTTTTATCTGCTTTATGGCAAATATTAATGAAATTTACGTATATTTTCGGCGTGGATTTATTAATGTTCTAGTTCATTGTTAATAAACTTATTTTTACTAAACTTCTGATAATACAAAATAGCTTGATTTTTGCGCAAGAACGAAATTTTTATTTCAATTCTAAGGAGAGTTATCGTCCGGATGGACACACAAACACACATACATTAATGTACGTATATATATATTAATTGCTATGCAATTCTTAGGCCGACCCCCAATAATTTTTTTTTTGTACCGCTACGCAAACCCGCGAGGTCGTGGGTTCGAATCCCGGCCAGGCATGAAATTTTTTTTTTTTTTTTTTTTCTCGTGAGACGAAGGTCGTGGGTTCGAATCCCAGCCATGCCTGAATAAAAAAATTTTTTTTTCTCGTGAGACGAAGGTTGTGGGTTCGAATCCCAGCCAGGCTTGAATTTTTTATTTTTTTTCTTTTCTCGTGAGACGAATTGCATAGCAAATTATCTTCGTTTTCTACACAGTAGAAAAGAGAAAAGATCCGGCGAGGCGCGAAGCCCCCCCCCCCGGCGGGGTCAAGGGGCGGAGCCCCTTGCGAGGCCCGATATATATATATATATATATATATATATATATATATATATATATATATATATATATATATATATATATAAAATTCTCGTGTCACAGTTTTCGTTGCCATACTCCTCCGAAACGGCTTGACCGATTTTGATGAAATTTTTTGTGCTTATCCGGTATCTATGAGAATCGGCCAACAGCTATTTTTCATCCCCCTAAATGTTAGGGGTAGTCCACCCCTAAATATTTTTTTTATATTTTTTAGACAAAATTTTAATTTCTATTTTAATTAACGTCTGCCAAGTTGGGTGGGCAGTATAACTTCCTCAAGCGAGCGAAGCGAGCAGCATCCCCCACAGAAGTTAAACCTACCCTTAGAGATCTACCGTTTGCGAGCGAAGCGAGCAACATCCCCTACATATTTCAATTGTAATACATTCCATGTATACGGCCACACTTTGCGAGCGAAGCGAGCAACATTCCCTACATACCACACTTTGCGAGCGAAGCGAGCAACATTCCCTATATGCCACACTTTGCGAGCGAAGCGAGCAATTTAACGGGGGGTCCGGGGGGCTTGCCCCCCAGCTGGACGTGGAGGCGAGCGGAGCGAGCCGGAGCGGCTAGTATATATATATATATATATATATATATATATATATATATATATATATATAAAAGGATTCGCCTCAGAATTTCTCAAAACGGATTTCAATTAAGGAAATTTTCGAAAATTTGTATTTGAAGTTTTGGAGCCGCTGCAATAGCTTGATTTTCTAGGAATATTATTGAGACGTTATGTTTTGAGACATTCGAAATCGATTCCTGAAGGTTGTCCTTTCTCATACATATATATATACAGGGTGTATCAAACCCCTGGTGTAACAAAACAATGGGTAAAACTGGACTGAAAATAGAGTAAGATGCCGCCAACCGCATCTTTCTATCTCACTCAATCTGTTTCCGAGATTTTTTTTTTTTTTTTAAAGAAAACCACGTCCCCCCCCCCCCCCCCCCCCTACGTTCCTCCACTTTAAAACAACGTTTCTCCTTTTTTGACCTGATTTTCGGACTCAACGGTTAATTCTATATAAGCCTAGTACTCATTCAAAAACGTACTCGTAATGACCGCAATTGCAGTTTTTTCTTTCTTTTAATGGCATCAATTACAATTTGGAACTATACAGCCAATTCGAACTTATATAACATCGCGAGACAGTTTCTTATAGAATATAGTACAATATTACATAATTTCTGGTGTTTGCAATAATTTCAAATGTCATAAGGTATAAAGGACATTATCACTTCACTTTTATTTTTATTGCATTATTATCAAATGTTATTTAGAGTTTTAAACCACTCGAGTAGAGGGGAATGGTAAACTGCCGGAACTTTTGAGCAACTCTAAGGTTGTACGGTTTTATGAGTTCCTCGTTGTATCGAACATAAAGGCTCTCTGGTGGTTGGTCCTATTACATTCCATGATCAGGTCTTCCACTGTTTCCTCCACGTGGCAGGTTGGGCATAAGTTATTTTCATCCCTCCCAATCCTATGAAGGAAGGTGTTAGTTACGGCTACGCCGATTCTTAAACGTGCGATGGATTCGAAAAATCGTTTGGTTGGCAATTGAAGGATGGGTGGGAGTGCCATGGTGGTGACAATGTTGAGGAGAACAGTGAAACGTAATGTTGCCCATACCTGCAATCGAGTGAGGCACTGAGTTCTGAACATACCGTGCAGATCAGTAGCCGGGTATACAGGATCGGTATGACTTGGGTATGGTGAGGATGTGCCATTTTTGCAGCTCTGTCTCCATTCTCATTGCCTACCAAGCTATTGTGTGATTTTATCCAGCACAGCAGTGTTGTAGTTCCTAACTAGTTCCTAAGCTGCCTTATGTCGGAAGACAGATTGATATGGATGAGTTTCATAAGAGCACTTATGCTGTCCGACAGGATCAGTAGCTTGAAGTAACGGTGGATGTTCTGTTTTGCGTACTCCAGGGCATTTTGGATAGCAAACAGGCAGTACATATTTATGCTTGGTCCCATATTTTAAATATTTGCGTGTGGTCGTTTGAGGCGTCGTAGAACGTACAACCAACACCACCTTCAATGGCCGAACCATCAGTGTATATGTACTGCATATATACTGTGTACATATACTGCACGTATATGTGCAGAGATGAAGGATGATTTTGTTGCAGATATTCACTCAATAAGGCTGTCTTGGACGATAAGAATTTACTCTACCATCAGGCATGCCCGGTTTTAGGATAAGTATAATAATGTATTCGTGCCATTCAGCGGGAAATGAACCAGACACCCAGAATTCATTCATGAATTCAAACAGTTTTATTTTATAATTTGTGGGGAGCTGATCTAGAAGTTCGTAAGGAATATCGTCTTTCCCGGGGGCCAGTGATTGGCGGCTTCTACATGTAAGAGCTGAATTAGTTCGTGCATGCTGAATGGTGTCTTCAAGTAGTCGTTTTCTTGGATTGGTAGAAGTTGGTGGTTGATAGATTGGGTTGGAACCCAAACTGGGTGCGAGTTTATCTAGAAATTCAGTACACCAATCACCTTCTTTCAGGGTTTTTTTTTTTTTTTTTTTTTTTTTTTTTTTTTTTTTTTTTTTTTTTTTTTTTTTTTTTTTTTTTTTTTTTTACTTGGCGGGCATTATTAATGGTTTTTATTTGCTCCTATATATCGTTGATTGGTGTGCTTTTATTCAATGTACTATATGCCTGGGCGAAAAACACGTTTTGCTTTTGATGTTACCGAATAAGTAAAACCATTTTAGTTTACTTTGTATTTGGCAAGGGTTTCGATTCGTCTTTTTAACGCATTCTCGCATTCTCAGTTCCTTCAATAGTTCATTATCTTCCTTGAATTGGGTTTATACTGCGGAAAGGCGGATAAACAAGCTTCTATTAGTTGTACTAATTCCTGGAATGCATTAGTTGATGAGAGTTATCCAGACTTTGAATCTGAGAATTGCGTGAAAGCATCCCAATCAGTTTTATTAATGTTCCGTTTCCTTAATGGTGTGAATACGCCTGGGTTTGTTTCTATATTGTTGATCGTCGTCAATGTAGACCAGTGGT
This sequence comes from Adelphocoris suturalis, assembly GCA_030762985.1. Classification (NCBI taxonomy): domain Eukaryota; kingdom Metazoa; phylum Arthropoda; class Insecta; order Hemiptera; family Miridae; genus Adelphocoris; species Adelphocoris suturalis. The sequence goes on along the minus strand of CM061045.1, from coordinate 13,514,805 downwards.
CTGATCCTAGTGAGTCGTTGATCAATTTCCTCGTAGCGCGGCAAGCTAGGTCGGGTGAAACAAAAGTTATGTCGACAGCCGAGGATCTATTATTGTTTATTAATGGGATGAGCGTGGTTGAACCGTTGTCGAGGTAAACTAGTCCAACTGCAGATACGGCTTCAAAAACATCTCCCCATTTTGTGGCAGTGACCAAACTGCCGGAGTGGATGGTGACAGTTGAAATCACCCATTATGATACAGGGCTGTGGAATGTGTGATAAAAAGGATTCCCATTCGGTTTTTGAAATTCGGTAGTCGTGATTATTATACAGTGACACTACTGTAATTTTCATATTATTGAATGATAGGGTTGCAGCTACGACCGTATAGTTGGGTATTCGAGGCAAGTTCGTGATAGGTTCAAACGGTACGCTATCCTGGATAAGCAAGGCGGCCCCCGCTCTCCCATCCGCTCTGTCATTCCGGAGCATGTCATAGCCTTTATCTTTGTATGAGCAGTCTGAACGGAAGAAAGTTTCTGATATAGCAGCGGTGGTGAGAGGTGTGGTTGATAGAAATTGTTCAAAGCTTGCTTTATTACGGACAAAAGATCTAGCGTTCCGTTGGAGAAACTCGCCCGTTGTCTCAATTGGAAGGCGTTGAAGAGATTTTGTTATCGGATATCGTTGGTGTGGTAGTTGATTCGAATGATTTGAAAGCAAGTTATTAAGAAAGAGTGTAATGTTTGTACGAATTTCACTTGCGGCTGGTGTATTGAGAGCAAGTCTGTCTCCGAGAAGTTTGTATAGATCCTCAACGGTGTCCATTAGGATTTCGATTGCAGAATCCTGGGTTTAGGTTTGGTGGTTTCGACGATGATAGTGAAAATTATTGCGAGATTCGGTGTCAATGTTTTGTTCGAAGTTATATTACATTGGTTCCGGAATTGTGCTTTCTTCGTACCACGATATTGGTTGCAATGGCTAATTTTGTTGTCGAATCATTGGTTTATGGTATGCAGAGCATACCAGGAGCGACCATAGCCGAGCATACCATATCAGTCGAGAGGAGCGACTGATCCTCTTAGTTTGTCGAGAGATGTTAACAGTAGTTTACTGAATGGGTATTCGTTTTCGTACTCCTCTAACTTTTCTAAGGGGTCGAACCTATTTTTCGTCAAATGCGTAAGGATTGGCCTTAACTGCGACTCTTCCTTTTTGGTTTTTCGAGGAAGAGGGGGCAGTTCTTACTGTTAGCCTTGTGACCTGTCGTTTTATAGTTTATACAGGAAACTCAAAGAGAAGTGTTTGTACATTTATTGGTCTCGTGTGATTCCCCACAGTTCAAACACCTAACGGAACTTTTGCGCTGCGTACGTATGTGACCCAATCTGAAACATTGGGAGAACAACCTCACTGCAGGAACATAAGGCTCGACTTTGCATCGCGCACCATACAAATAAATGTATTCAAGACGTATATGTGGGAGTCGACCAAGATAAAGCAAGTGTGCAGTACAGTGTTTCCTTCATTTCTCTGTTCTCTGGTAAAACGTCTGACTCTGATGGGAATGGATTTCTATACAGCTTCGGTCAAGATTTCTTCGTCTGTTTTGAAGGGATCAATATTTCGTACGACACCGGTTTTGTACAACCGTGAAAATTCGAGAATATAGCAAACGAGATCATTCTCTCTTGAAAACGGGATTCGTTACAAGTTGATTTACTACCTAGCCTGTAGGCACTTCGATTTTCATCTAGTTTAGCCCTGCGGGGGAGATGTTAGTAATATCTAGTCTGTAAGCATTATTCTGCTAAAAGATCCATCGTCCGAAAACCATTGGGTGTTTTTCCCAGAGGATTTTTCATGCTTTCAACGAAAACGAAAAATGGCCCACAATCATAAGTTCTGAATCGAATTTTTTGCACTCATTCATAAAATTCGGTGGGTGAAACGACCTGGGGGCCTCTTAGATCCGTTTTCTGAGATATTTACCTTCGCTGTATTTGGTGAGACAAATTCATTGATAAGTTTAAGTTTGTTGTTGGCCGGATTAGTAGGAATTGGAATATTTTCGGTAATCAATTGTTTATTAGGAGGTTCGGTACGTTGATCGGGGGGTTGTTCCTCCTCTGTATCTTTCCCCATTCCCCAAGCTGACAGAGTTAAAAGTTAAAAAAGAAAGTGGATTTACTGTTGGATAGCAGAGCGAAAAAAAGTGAAGTTATATAGAAATTATAGCTAGGCTTAGCTGGCATGTCGTTGACGACGGGCAGAAGACTTGCAATCTCAACTCGGTGAAGGTTCAATTGCTACTGGAAATCGCAGTTCAAACATTGAAAATTGATGAAAAAATTAAGTTTCTGAAAATATTTTTACTTTATCTGCATTTCCAGAAAACGTGTTTGGACCTACTTAATTTCAGAAAAACTTGAAATTTAATCAGGTTTCTAATGTTGGTAAACTTTGAGATTCCTTGTCTATTTCATGGAGAAATTCCGGTTTGAATGCTAAAAAACCGTAGCCACTTACAAAAATACGAGTACCTATCAGAAAAATTATTAAAGGGATTTTCAATTTTCTTGTGTTTGCCGTTGCATTGATACGAATCAGACTGATAATTTCAAGGATATTAGGGCAAAATGAAATTCTCTTAGTAAGTCTAAGGCCGTTTTATTTAATTTCAGTTGACAAAATAATGGTGTCACCAACTGAATGTGCGAACAGAGTAGTAGGCAAACAGAATTTAGTCTTCTTCAAAATCAGCAAGACTAAAATGAAAACAGCAGTAAATAAAAAGGTAAATATAAAACAAGGTAAAAATAAAATATTCACACCACACAAATTCGATGACGAGGGTGGCAAATTCGTACACAAGCTCAACAAGGGATCTAACTGTGACGCTAACATGACTTAAAGAAACTAAGAATGTTACTGTGGGTAAAATTCTATCGAGTTGAACATTCGTGAGATTTTATTTATTAACAAATAAATAAAATATTTTCAAGAGACCTTCAACTACTCTTGCCTCATTTGAGAAATCACAAGACCTGTTCAAGACACCGTTTTTTTGTACGTGCCTATTGTTTTTTCGCATTCAAACTTCAATTTCGTAGAATCGTGGTTTTCTCAAAAAATCATAGCTCGGGAAAGGATTGAGATACGTGTAGAAAGGTGCGGTTGGCAGCAGTCCACTCTATTTTTAGCCTAGTTTTACTCAATTATTCGTTACACCAAGTGCGAAATACCCTGTATTTATGTGTCATTCCAGACGATAAATCTCCTTCGGATGGAGATAAAAATCCCGTTCTAGCCGCCGCCACCCCTAGATAGGGGAGAACTACAAGGTATATATATATATACAGACGATAACTCTCCTTGGGATTGATATTGAATTCCGTTTTTGCGCCAAAAAATCAAGCATTCCAAACGAAAGGATCATTTCGTTGGCCATTACTTTTTGAGTACATTAAATTGATAACATTTTTAAAAATGTACTAAAAAAAATTACTTAAAATGGCTAAAAACGGCTAAAAATTGTTAAATTTATATTTTTTGGCAGAATATTGCTCAAATAAAGTTTATTTACTATGAAATAGAACATTTAACTATAAAATTATGCAGAAAATTTACTTACATTTTATTAAAATGTGCCAAAAAATTGATAAAAACTGCAAAAAAGTATAAAATCCAAAATCTCTTTTTGAATAGCAGATTATTATTTAGAACGAGTTTTTTGCCATAATAACAAATTCTTTTCACTGAAAGTTCTCAATTTTCAAAACTATGTAACATAATATAGTTTGATAATTTACGAAAATTCGCTCATATGATAATTCCGCATAACTGGAACTTTTTTCAATCGATTTTTCAAAAAATAATAAATGTTGAGTAGGTACATGTTCACCATGATTTTGAGAATAAAGTTTTAATGTTCTAGATCATCGTTGATAAACTACTTTTGACTAAAAGTTTGCTAAAAAATATAAATTTAACGATTTTAAGCTGTTTTTACTCATGTTTACTAATTTTTGGAGCACATTTTTTTAAATTTAACTAAATTAATTTGCCCAAAAAGGGTTGGCCTACAAACTCATCCTCTCGTTTGGAAAGCTTGATTTTTCGGCGCAAGAACAAAATTTTTATCTCAATCTTAAGGAGTTATTGTTTCCTCCGTCTCATATGCAGGTCAGGACATGGTGGCGCACGAGTATCAAGAAATTTTGAACGAGGGTTCTCATATTCTCTCACTCATATTTCGCGGAAGGGGGGAGGGGGTATAAGAGCACACGGGATCGCGCTCCCGTTTGACCCTAGTAATTTACGAATGGCTCATCGCAAACAATCGTTTTCAGGCTCAAATCGTTTTGAAACAAGCTACACTCTTGGTTATATTATAATACGACTAAAATAGTCAGGTTTAATTTAAGATCAATTCAAAGATGAAACAATTCATTTTATCTTCTCGTCTATTAACTGGAGATTAATTAATGAGGCATTTTCGGTTTTCTTATTATATTATTCCTTTACTACTGTGTAATCGGTTATTTATAGTTTTCAGCACCATTTATCACACTAATTTGAAATTCCTGATTTTTGAAAAAGATAGGCAACGGGAGTCCACACAACTTGTCGATTAGAAACCAGAGAAATTGAATCTAAACTCAAACATTCATAAGATCTTGACTTCAGATGTATGTATAGATGTACCTATAGATCTTATAGGGAAGTTCGACCATATTCGTCAACATATACCTAATTGAAGAAATGGTAAGAGCGTGTATAAGTTCATAAAAAATATTCAAGTAGGCCCTGCATAGGTACATACCAAAATATAGTATGTAAATCATTGTTATAAATTTTAGTAACATTATTAAATTTTTATTTAAATATCCATCTATACTATTAATAAGAATGAAACTCCGTCTGTCTGTCTGTTTGTCGTGTCTATGCACGGCCAAACGGCTGAGTGGGCCGGATCTACGAGTGGGGGGATCTTCTTGGGATTTTCCGATAGGGTGTATAAGCGAATTTAAAATTTTCTAATCCCACCCGAACCATGGGCCGTAGCCGTCGAAAATTCCGGAAAAATACCGGTTTCGTAGGTTTTGAAACGAGAAAGACGACGGCGCGATCGGATCACGAAAAAAGTATCGGGAAATGCGTCAAAAAAATGGGAAAGTACGGACCGTGTTTTCTCGAAAAGTCCGACAAAAACTACGTTTTTTCCGATTAAAAAATACCCCATAAAGGTACGTTTTTCGGAACGGTTTTCGCAGGCGAAATACAGCTTTGGGTCCGCCGAATCTGAATCCGAAATCGGATATCGAAAAAAGTGACGAGAACTCGGTCAAATTGCGAGCAGAAGCGAGCAAAGCGATTAAAATGATTCTGCCGTGGACGAGAGAAGGCTCAAGAATTGACGTGAAGGGTTCGATGTCACAACGTTGCGAGGCGAGCAGGTATGCCTACATAGGTACCTACCTTGCGAGCGAAGCGAGAGCCATTTCAAATAATAAATACGGACTTTGTCCTACACATATACAGGTATACCTTGCGAGCATCCCCTAAATGCCATACTTTGCGAGCGAAGCGAGCAACATTTTCTACATGCCAGACTTTGCGAGCGAAGCGAGCAACATATCCTACATGCCAGACTTTGCGAGCGAAGCGAGCAATATTCCCTACATGCCACACGTTGCGAGCGAAGCGAGCAACTTAATGGGGGGTCCGGGGGGCTTGCCCCCCGGCTGGACGTGGAGGCGAGCGTAGCGAGCCGGAGCGGCTAGTTATCTATAAAATTGGAGTATTGAAACATTTTTTGGAGCACTCACGCAGAACAGTTCAAGAATCGTCACTTTTCTGTCAAGAGTAGTAGGCTATTCCACACATTCCTTTGCACGAACTAGGTGGTATGGGATTTTAGGGCGTTGCCGTTTTGGATTTCATATGTACTCGACGAAGGCAGGATTCCAGGAGGCAGGAGTGTTGATGATCTAAAGCACTCCACCAAATATGTGTTTGTAAAAAGGCCAACAATCAATAAAGGTGCAAAGCGTCCGAAGTGCAAGAGACACGGAAAAAGTTTATAAATATATTGAAAGTTTTCGTCAGAAAATTAAATCTAGCGCCATCTGCACCGCTCGCTTTTTTCCTGTCAACTTTGGGTACAAATTATCAAGATTTCGTAATCGAGTTTCGGTTATTTGTCCTCCAACTGGTCGAGGCATGCGTTCTATCTTGCATAACCAACTAAGCAGGTTGGTTGCCGAGTTCATGGAAATCCACATACGAGTAACTCCAAATGCCGAGATTCGCGGAAGGAGACCCACTCCCGCAATTCAACTCCCACGGACCTCTGCCCCATCTGCTGAATGGAATGCATGTTAGGGGTTTAGGGGTGAAGAAACGACTGCCCCCGTGGGTGAATCGAGATAGTTTGTACTCGGAAGCTTGAGACAAAGCGCAACGGTAAGGGAGAATTCATGGGAGAATGGTTAAATATCAAAACTACTCGTGATTAGCTGCCACATCGTTGCTGAATGTTTAGGCTGCTCAGGTTCATCAGTATTACTTGCTTCATGCATTCAAGCAGGGTGTAACACCACGAGCAAAATTTATCTTAAATTTTAATTTATCTTGAGAATATCTTAAAACGTTCTGAAACAATAAACCCCTTAGACCCACTGGGAGTTGGAGGACTAATAACAGAAACTTGGTTGAAAAATCTTGATAATTTGCATCTAAAGTTGACTAGGAAAAGATCGAGCAGTGCAGATGAGGCTAGATTCAATATGCTGACCAAAACTTCGATATATTTATAAACTTTTCCCGTGTCTCTTGCACTTCAGACGCTTTGCATCTTCATTGTTTGGGGGCATTTTTACAAACATATATGTGGTTGAGTGCTTTCAATCGTCAACACTCCTGCCGCTTCGGATCCTGCCATATTTGAGTAAAAATCCAAAACAGCGATTTACACCTACCACCTAGTCCGTGGAAAGAAATGTGTGGGACGGTTTTTTGCTCTTGTCGTAATAGTGAAGTTTCATGCACTGTTCTGGGTGAGTGGCACAAAAAATGTTTCAATTCTTGGATTTTATCAGTAATGGCTATTTAAATATAATTTTAATGATGTTACTAAAATTTATAACACTTTACTTACTACATTTTGGTATTTACCTATGCATTGCCTACTTGAATATTTTCTATAACCGATACATGCCCTTACCACTTATTCAATTAGGTATATGTTGATACCTAACCTACCTATGCATATGGTAGAACTCACCTATAAGATCTATACATACATCTGAAGTCAAGATGTTATGAATGTTTGAGTTGAGATTTGATTTCTCTGGTTTCTTATCGACACGTTGTGTAGACTCTCGTTGCCTATTTTTCTCAAGAATCAGAAATTTCAGATTAGTTAGATAATGGTGATGAAAACTGATTATATAGTAAATAATATAGTAATAGAATAAAAGGATTATATAGTATGTAATAAAGTATTAATATAATAAGAAAACCAAAAATGCCTCATTATCTATCTCCAGTTAATGGAGAAAACTAAAAAAATTATTTTTTTCAGCTTTGAACGTATTTGAACGTAACCCTAAAAATTTTACTCGTATTTTGCTAATAACCAAAATTGAAGCTTGTTTGAAAACGTCCTTGTCTAATAGCATTCTCCGTAAGAGATGAGAATATTTCCGGTCCCCCAGGTGTAGCGGATTTACTGATGCCGTGATTTAGGCGTGCTTCGATCGTAGGAAGATTTTTATTAATTTTGCCTCAAGGGAATTGTCCCCACAAATTTTGTCTTCACATTGAACCGTAGCGCCGTATGGAAACGTTTGCTGAATATTTTGCCTTCTGCGATTTAATCATCACTGCCAAGAATGTGGTATGTTTAGGATCGCTACGAGAGTATGGTGGTATACATGTATCTAACGGTAGGAAAAATGAATGACGGAGCCTCAGTGGTGACTAGGTAGAGGCCAGCGTTAGTAGGTCCAAGTTCCGGGTGAGATATTTGAAACGATGGATCTAAAACCAAGGGAAGGGTTGAAACAACCTTAATGGTAGTTCACTTAATCATTATTGCTTCTCTGATTCTAATAACCTCTTTTTGGTTTGGGATAATTACATGTGATTGGTGCAACAGTTACAATGAATACAATCATGTGTCTCACCTAGTGTATTGTAGTATACGGTAATAATGCCAAGTAGTTTGCAGGCTCGTTATACCTCCAACTGGGGTTTAGATATTCTATGTAAAATATTTTAAGGAAATAATATCTTGTGACCACATATAAACCCGCCAATAGCCCATGGCTAATACCCGAATACAGCATAAGTTATTAGAACAATTTTGAAGGTCGTAGTGTGTATAAAGAGGATAAATATTGTGTGAATGTGGGAATGGGGGGGGGGGGGGAAGACGTGTTTTAATAGATGTATAGTAGAGTAGTAATTATTACTAATACTACTATGAAACTATTCAATCCTATTTTCATTTCCAATCGAAATCCATTTTCTGATTTTATTTGTCAGTTAGAACACAAAAAATTGATGAAAAAGCTTCAAAAGAGCATGGCATTGCAATATTCCTAATTAAGAGAAATTGAATCATTAATGTAATAAAATTTAATAGTTTAATTTCATCATTCATATTTTTCACATTTCAATCGCTACATTTAAGCAAAGAGAATTGTAATACAAGTACTGATATTTGGATGCGTTCAGATAGTCCGGGATCTTCAACCTGGGGGAAAAGTGAAGTTAGATGAGAAAAAAGTTAACAATAACGCATTATTTATCAAAAAGAAATTAAACAAAAAACTGTACCCTTCTCAACCCTCATTATTTCTCATTCAACACTGGAAGCACATCACATTATAGGCTCACTTTTTGCTCATAACTCAATGTCCCTTACGCATCCTTGAGTAGCAGCTAACTTTTTATTAGCACTGAATATGAGAGCACCCATTATACATAGAGCTTCTTCTGGATCCATTTTTTCCGGGTGCTAATTTCAGCCTGAGCTTCACGAGATGGGGAATATAAGGCTTGAGGAGTTGTCTGGAGGACGTGAGAGGAGCACAAGAAAAGGCAAGTGGAGGGCGTTGGGAATGAGTGAGATAACCGCAAAGATGGGCTAAAAACACATTACGCGTGACAGCTATGGTTTATATTATAGGCTTGTATAACAGGTACTTGGAAGAGGCAATGGTTGAGGTCTACCCGCTTCTCACATTCTCCACTTCTTCATCTATCAGCTTGCTTCTTTCCAACTCTTTTCACAATTTTTATTGGTAGAACCAGTTTCTTTATAGATCACGAAATTATTGTGACGGTTATTTTTAACGCTTATCTTAAACTATCATTTTATTTATACATATAAGAAACCACTGGGGAACATTTACAGTGGCAAAACAAAATCGAGAATTCAAGTCATGCCGCATGAGCATATGAAAGAATTGTAGTAATTCAATATATTTCAAACTTTTATATTTTAATTAAGCACTTCGAGTGCACATAGATCGTTAACTATCGAATAAATATAAAATTTCAAAGAAAACCAAGGTATTAAGATAGCACCAATCAGTCTAAAAACGCATTAAAAAAAAAAAAAAAAAAAATGGTTTTGAGGCACACTGATATACCTACTGAAATATACTTCGTCACGAAAAATGTATACCTAACATCGAATGAGGCGTGATGGTTTTCCCATTTTGGTTGCTACGTCCACGTTCGATCGCTTGGTATATTGAATATTAATACCTCACTTTCACAATACATGTTGATACTGAAAATTATATGATCAGACACTGGAACACACTTGGATTTGCTTATACTTCCCCAATCAGATTGGCTCATCAAATACGAGTGGATTTTGTTCAAATTCAATCATATTCAAGTAAATAACTTCTAAAACGACACGCAAAACTTGAGCAAAAGTTACTCCTATTTGATTGAAGGACTCTAAATTTATAATTACCGTCGCCAGCGAACAAGGTAAAACACACGGAAAATCATTGTTATCTACAGAAATGTGCGAACAATTTTGAATTAAATTTTCATAAACTGATGATAACTTTCAATTCGATTTTTTATTACTAAAGGAACACAAAAAATAGATATTTCACAATTTTTAATCTGATATTTTGAATTTAATTATTGTCTCTCAGAAGAGGCCCCCGTTCCTGGGAAGAAACGTTGGAGATTAATTTTAAAAAAATATACTGTCGTACAGTATGACTAATAGAGCGAATTTTTAAAGGAAAATTGTTGATAACATCAAATTAGGCACTTAAATTCTGATCGTTGAGGGCAACCGTGTCCTGAATAAAACTGAGGGGACAGCCGTATGACAAGATCGCAATGAAATTGCAAGAGCACGCAGCCGATCTCGAAAATTTGGTCAATTATGGGAATTTCACCTAAAAATAGATTTTCCTCACATTCTCACATTATTGTATTCTAGGACTCGAGGCGTCTGGTACGGTTTCGGAATCAGCGGCAGATACGATTTTTCTTCCCAGTATTTTGATCATACGAATGTCAGATCAGACACGGTTTTCGGAGGTTGGTAACCACCATTATTTCTCCTAGTGTCCTGTATATACGAGAAAATAATTTTTTTGGCCACATAGAGCGGTACTAATTTTTTATTTTTCTAAAACGTGTCAGTCTTATTGCAAAACGAAAACTCGTATGTACACCAGATACAAGGAAATCGCCTAGTACGTATGTTCTACACCTTTTTTGGATTTTTTAATTTCATTTTTTTATTTTTATTTTTTAACCAAATTAATGTTTTTTCAGCCACACAGAGTGAGTGCTTTTGGAGCTCGAGACAACGTAAACTAGAGCTAATGTCAGGAATTTTCGACTCAAAACCTAGAGACGCATTTTCCCAAAAGTAGGGTTTGATTAGATATGGGATCTACTCTTATTACGGGAAAATATCGGAATTACTCATGAACGCGAGATTTTTATAGTTGTCAGTATGATATGCTTGACATCGATTGTTGGCATCTCCCCCAACCCTGTTCCGTCATCTCCTCCCGCACGTCCCATCACTCGGCCGGCCCATCTCTCAGCCCCAAGTATTCGCGCTTATGCAACTGACTCCCTGCCATAAATTCACGCTTTTTTCGCGCTTTTGCAACTCTCACTTGAGCGTTCCCAAACGGATCAGCGCTTTCATACTCCTCCGTTAACGACACTTGGCATTTTTCAGCCGATCTGAGAAGGTGTTCACTAAATGACGAATGCTTATACATACATACATACATACACATATATATATATATATATATATATATATATATATATATATATATATATATATATATATATATATATATATATATATATATATATATATATATATATATATAAATGCACTTATTGATTGTTCGGTTCTACTGAACTATATGATAGATTAATACATTCAGAATAGAAAATTCACAGATAAAAGATGAAAAGTATGTAAATCTGATATTTCGAATAGATATTCTTGATCACAGATAAAGGTACAGAAAGAAATAATTCAACTGGTGTTCTTCGGGACAATCGTATCCATGGCCGAGATAATAATAATTATTATTTTGATTCATTTACAGTTAATCATTTAAGTTGAGGCCAGGTGGTCGATTAGCTCCGAGTACCCATCTATGCGCTCTCTCTGATTGCTGCAGCATTATGTCATTGGCAGTATCTGGTAGCTTCTTCAAGACTTTCACGCCAAAACACTGGTCAAATGTTGCGTCATGGGATGATCTTGATCAACGAGCAAGATGTAAGCTGTGTGATTTAGTTATTGAAGGGTCAGACTTCTCCTCTGCCAATACCAATTACACATACAAGTGTTGAGGTTTGGCAGAGTGCCAGTCCAGAATGTGTGTTTACCAGCTCGTCTGCAAAAAGTGCACAGAGTCCACTGCGTTTTATGTTGGCAAAGCAACGACCCTAAATTTAAGAATGAACAATCATAGGGCGTCAGTAAACCAATCTCGGCCACTCCCAGTGAAGTTTCACGCATCATCCCATGACGCAACATTTGACCAGTGTTTTGGCGTGAAAGTCTTGAAGAAGCTACCAGATACTGCCAATGACAGAATGCTGCAGCAATCAGAGAGAGCGCATAGATGGGTACTCGGAGCTAATCGACCACCTGGCCTCAACTTAAATGATTAACTGTAAATTAATCAAAACAATAATTATTATTATCTCGGCCATGGATACGATTGTCCCGAAGAACACCAGTTGAATTATTTCTTTCTGTACCTTTATCTGTGATCTATATATATTTATATATATATATATATATATATATATATATATATAGTTTTTTTTTTTTTTTTTTCAAATTCCACACATCTTTTGGTCTGTTGTGTATTTACCCGTATTTTATACAATTAAGAATCTGAAATTACAATATCCTGGTATACTGCTGTGGAATATGCTGCGCTCAACAGGTATATTCCCAAATATTTCTATGCCCTTAATTGGTACTTCGGAATCGAGATTTGTGTTCAAAATTATTGTCACAGTAGGCTAAACATGGCTTGTTCTACTACTTTACTAATAAAAGCGAAATATGATTGATTGTGACATTTGAAAAGAATGAATAGATAAATAAATAGAAGTCGAACAATTTACCATTTTAGTGGAAAAATGTATAACGCTTTAAAGTTTAAAGGTTTAAAAAGGTTTTCACATAAAAAATGTCCGTGCTATGTGAGCTCTAATTTCAGAACAGAATTTAGATGAAGACAGCTCTTACAACACAGACAAACCACTGAATATTGATCTAAAAACTTTAAAATGACTAAAAGCTCTTCCCCCCGTTATTTGCTACATGAAAATCATCTAAAATGTAATTATACTAAAATTTAATACTTTCATGTCTGAACAAATATCTGTTTGCTACATGAAAATAATATGAAGTTTGATTAAATTTAAAAATAATACTTTCATGCCTGAACAGATATCTGTAAGGGAATGTTTCTTAAATGTTTTTACAATCCATGGTGCCGAAACCATTGCTAGGCTCAGTAGAAAGACTGTTAACTGGTTATTTCCAATTGAAATTGAGTCCAACATTTTGCAGGTGCTACCGTGATAAACGACACTGTTTGATGATATAAAATACCATGATTTATGAACACCTGGGGAGGATGTTACATTCAATCATCCACTTGGAACTGTGAGAAGCGGGAAAGTATATATTCATGAATCATAAAAAAGTAACTAACGTTTACGATGCAATATTGATGTTTTGAAACGGCTGCATAATCAAGATCAGAGGAGGCTTTACACAAAAGAGGCAAGAGCACTCAAGTTAAGCCCGAAAAAGAATTGAGGCCACAATTTAATTTAGCCTCCCTCCCATAAAAATATAAGAGCATGCCAACAATTTTTTCCGTGTTTTTCTTCTTTTTTCCGTTTATATGTGGGTTAAGCCACGACCTCCCTTTAACCCCCTCTCACCATTCTCCGCCTATCTGCTTGAGCGTTATCTCGATCCCCACTCAGCCTTTTGGAAGGAGCCAATCTCATTCAGAGGGCCTATTGTGAACGGGGCTAGGGCCTTCTTTTGTGCTCTATATTAAGGCAGGATATAAGCTTATACGCTATACGTGTCATATAACATTAACCTCGACAGCTACCTGAGTAACGCGCGTCTGTTTTAGCGTTCTGCCAGTAAATGCCAATGAAAGCAGTAGGCGGTGCAAGAAATGTGTGTTCGTCCTTAGACCAAGAGTGGTACATATGAAGAAGATGTGTTTTGGTAACCGAATCGTCAAAAACTTCGAACGGGCATAGTGTGTATTCAGATCGATTAAATAACTGAACTATATCTTCAGTTGAGTTCTCCTAAATTCGCTTATTACCGTACCATGACGCACGAATTGTTGAAGTGTTTTTGGAAGTGATTGAAAGTTGGAGAGGTCAGCATGAAAATCAGTAAATTCAAGTTTGTGCACAGCCATGCGAATCCTATTGTTCCGATAGTGTAATAACTTATAACATATATTATAATCCACACAACCCCTGTAAATTTAATTAAAAGTGGACTTTAATTTATTGAACATTATTATTAATTTAATATATACTCAACCCTTTTTTCCTGGCGAGAAACTCCAGAAACGGATGGCTCGAGTCTAAACAAATTACGAGTATATACCTATGAAAAGAAATAGTGGATATTGAGGATACCGGCCGGTATCTATTTCGTTGGTAGCCTTCCATAAATGATTCTGACGTCTTGCACTCTCGGCTGGGATCTTCGGTTGAGTCCAGAAACCAGTTTAATAAGTGCAGAACCTAACACTGTGGAGATCCTAACATTCCTTGATCGATTGTTTCACTTGGCAGTGTTTAAATTGCAATAGCTCCATTTTCTACGAAAATTCGCTAAAACGTATTCTTAAGTAATGCACACATTATAGGGACTTCCCTATGTCGGATGTTTATAAGATTTTGATGAGATGAACATGAACATGATGCAAGAAACTCCCATCATCAACAATCTAAGATCCAAGTGAGAGGATAGAGGAGAGGATAAGGAAATAGAGAATAAACATATGTTATTGAATGCCTTTAATTGGATGCAGCTGTTCATTTTTCAAAGTGGGCTGGAGATACAAAGAAACCCTAGTGGGCGAATTTAATTATGAGAGTAATTAAATGAATTGAATATACAGGGTGATTCCCTCGCAGATGCAAAAAAACATTTGGGTGAAACTACATAAAAAATGGAGTAAAATGCCGCCAACCGCATATTTTTATTTCAATCCGTACTCAAGATATGATTTTTTAAAGGTTTTTTCAGGAATACCGTGTTTTTTCATTTTAAACTCGGATTTCTCCACTTTGCCTAATTTAATTTTAACTTTCAACCTCATTTTCGGTATCAGCATTAAATTTCCTATAAGAATAGTGTACTTGCGTTCTTAAAAAGTACCATCCAAAGACCCTCACATCAGCTCAAACATTGACGATTTTGAAAAATATTATTTCTGAAAATCTTTAAAACTACTACTCTTTTAAAAAGAATCCTGGAAACTGGCAAATCTCATGAAAACTGTTTCATCTAATATGCTTTTCAACGGTATTATCAATTTTACTTTTATTTTGTTATTTAGGGGAGAAAATGATGTTTTAATGTTAAAAAATGTGAGTTTTTCAATGAAATTGTTGGTTTTCTCGAAAGATGACCCTCCATGAACCAACGAGTATGGGGTCGGTTTCTAAGTATTTTTTCTCGCTGGATCAAATGGAAACTCTTGCAGATCTCTCAACTACGTTATAATCGAGTTTTACACTTTAATTAACTAGTTTTACCCCATAACACACATACATTTAATCGTAATAAACAAACTAAACATTTGCGATTTTAAGTGTAAAACTCGGTTATAACGGAATCGGAGAGATCTACAAATGTTAACATTCGATACAGCGTGAAAAAATACATAGAAACCGACCTCATACTCGTAGGTTCATGGAGGGTCATCTTTCGAGAAAACCAACAATTTCATTGAAAAACCCACATTTTTTACCATTAAAACATTATTTTCTCCCCTAAATTACAAAATAAAAGTAAAATTGATAATACCGTTGGAAAGCATATTAGATGAAGCAGTTTTCATGAGATTTGCCAGTTTCCAGGATTCTTTTTAAAAGAGTAGTAAAGTTTTAAAGATTTTCAGAAATATTATTTTTTCAAAATCGTCAATGTTTGAGCTGATGTGAGGGCCTTTGGATGGTACTTTTTAAGAACCGAAGTACACTATCCTTATAGCAAAGTAATGTTGATTCCGAAAATGTGGTCAAAAGTTAAAATTAAATGAAGTAAAGAGGAGAAATTCGAGTTTAAAAGAAAAAAAACACGGTTTTCCTGAAAAAACCTTTAAAAAATCATATCTCGAGAACGGATTGAGATAAAAATATGCAATTGGCGGCATTTTACTCCATTTTTTATGTAATTTCACCCAATTTTTTTTTCTTTTTTTTTTTTTTTTTTTTGCATCTGCGAGGGAATCACCCTGTATAACTGGATATTCAATATATATAGATTATATGCCTTTCTTAATCTGTTTCGCTGGTCGGATAATTGTGATTTCGTACATGAAGCATATATTCAAGCAAATGCTGAATAGAAGAAGGTTTGCAAAGCTAAATGTAAGTTTCATCTCAGCCTGCCGAATCGTTTTGGTGCAGTTACTGACTTTTGGCGGTTAGTTCGGTCTCTCAAGGCGTACAACCCACAAAGAGTAGGCAACATTTCTATGAGTGGGCTCATCATTTTCAGGCACAATGGAGTCTACTACCCGACCCGTATGTGGCACCCGATGTTGGACTATTCACTCATGACCCAGAACTATTCTGTAGTTGCTTCACTATGGATGAGCTTGAAAGCGTTCTAGTGCGAGCAAAGACAAGGAAGGCGCCTGGAATTGATCGTTTAGGTAATGAATTTTATAAGAATGTCCCAGATGAGCTCCTGATTAAATTCCTTGACCTGTTCAATAGGAACAGGAAGTTCACGATGCATGTGAACTTTCTGAAGATTTTTGTATCTCAATGTATAATTGCGGTATAATTGTGGATGTATAATAAGCTTTATATGAAAGGAGACATCCACGATGTCAACAATTATATTGGGCTGTCGTTTATTAACTGTGACACGAAGTTGTTCTCTGACATGCTCCTTGATAGGCTTGAGCGCCATGTTTTCGAGATTAGTCTTCTCGACGAGTTCCAGGCCGGATTCCGTAAGAGCTGTAGCACGACTGACTGTGTGTTTACGTTGACAGGCCCTATTCAATTGCGGCTGTCGTCGGGTTTGTGAAGGAAACTTTACGCTTTTTTCGTTGATTTCAAGGGAGCCTTTGATAGAATGCGTCATGATTTTATGCTGCAAAAGCTTAATCAGATGAGAGTGAGCTGGAAATTCTTGAAGTGCCTTTCAGCAATGTATGGAGCCGGGAGGGTTACTGTGTTGAGCCCACAGGGTTTGTCTACCTTCTTTGGTATCGAGCGTGGAGTGAGGCAGTGGTGCGTTTTAAGCCCTCTATTATTTGCCCTTTTTTTATTGATCTGGTGAATGCCCTACCATGTGGGGTTGAGATCAGAGAGGTTTTGGTTCGAACCCTGATGTATGCAGGTGATTTGGTTTTATTGGCAGAGTCAGTAGAGGAGCTTCAGAGGAACATTAACGCTTTGGTGGCTTATAGTGCACTATGGGCACTAGATGTAAACCTTGAGAAATCCTAAATAATGGTCTTCCTACGTGGGGGCAGATTAGGGAAACGGAAAAAGCGGAATTTTGGTGAGATTCAGATTGATTTTGTGTCATCTTTTGAGTACCTTGGTGTGACCTTGACTCCAACAATGAAGTTTACTGAGCATGTGAAGGATAGAGCATTATTATCTAGGATAGCCATTTGCTCCATGTATAAATCCTTCTTCACACAGCCGAATGTGCCGCTAAATGATAAATATAAGGTGTTCCTACCTGCAGTTAAATCGGTTCTATCATATGGAGCTCAAGTGTAGGGTGTTCGCCCGTTTCAAGCTGAACTACTTTGTCAAGCTCATACTGGGCCTCCCAGCAAATACGTCAAACTACATGATTTACCTGGAGGCAGGATTGGGACCTGTCCTTTTCCACACTCTCACTCTTCATTGCGCATATCTACAGAAGGTTCTATCGAGGATGCCTGGAAGCCGACTTCCCTACATGGTTGCGAAGGAAGTTGCCCGTGGCGTTTACTGGTTCCAGGACCTCAAGGGTCTGGCCCGGGTTCATGATTGTTGTTTCGATGGTGACCCGGGCAACATGGTGGTGCGGGGGTCTTAGCTTAAGAAGCTGATTTCGGTCATCCAGACGACGCATCGGGATGAAACGCGTGTAGGGCTTTATCCTCAAGCAACTGCTTATACCGTGATCTGAGTCACAATGTTGAGTGAGTGGACTTGGTAGGGTCGTCCCGGGACCAGCAGACACGTTTGCTGTACTGGATTATGATGCTGAGAGGTTCTCTCCTGAGTTTGAATCAAAAGCTTTTTTTCCCAGAAAACCCAAACTGCGAGGTCTGTTCGCTGTGCAACTTGGGGAACCTGGAGGACGTCTTCCATTTTCTTGGAGTGTGCCCCGTATTGAGGGGATTTAGGGTTCGTTGGTTGGGCAGGCTTTCTCTATCTAGGGAGGAGGTTGTGGTGTTATTGAACCAAAGAGAACATTGGTCGATCTTTAGCTCGTTACTTTAGGGGTCGCTTGGTCATATAGGCGGGAACTGATTTGGGAATTTAACTGGTGTATTGCTAATACTATACTAATGCTAATATTTAATTGGTGTAGTAATAGTGCTAATTAAATTCCTAAAATGTTCGAATTTTCCCTTGAACAATATCTATTTTTTGTACAAAAAAAGTACAAAATGAATTTTTACCAATAGAATTATTGAGCACTAATTAATTAGAAAAAATGTTAATACCTACGTAAAAGATTATACGTCCAAGTTTCTGGTTACGTTTTGATGATTAGGTGTATATTATTTGTTGGCATCTGACAATTTCTATTTTGCGCATAAATGTGTTCAGTATATTACCACGCCAGGCAATAACTCGTAAGTATCAGTAAAAATTATGCTCGAGGGCAAAGAATGTACTTAAGCGTTCTTCTATATTATTACGTGTAAGGAATATTCAAGTAATTAGTTTTACAAGATTATTAATTTACAAGTTATTAATTTGCAAGGGATAAACACTTGCTGTTTATAAAATCAGAAAAAAAGGGAAAGGAGGTAAGAAGATACTCGTTTCCGTGCTAATTTTCCCGATCAAACAGTAACTAAACAGGCTCAAACTACTTCATTTTTTTTATATATATATTTTTTTACCTAAAACGTTATATATATATATATATATATATATATATATATATATATATATATA
Organism: Adelphocoris suturalis; assembly: GCA_030762985.1. NCBI lineage: Eukaryota > Metazoa > Arthropoda > Insecta > Hemiptera > Miridae > Adelphocoris > Adelphocoris suturalis. The sequence continues at coordinate 13,495,849 of CM061045.1, read as the reverse complement.
TATATATACTAAACACAATTTATTTCACTAAACACATCCCATTAGTGTTTCATTAGACCTCCTAATAACTGAATTACTCTCTCACTCCAATCGTTTATCATAGCGCAGTGGTACTTATTTATATAAACATACAGACCGATGGGAAGCTTCTTTGTGGGGCGGAAGCGTTGAGCATAAAAACGTGGATGCCTGTTGAATAATTCACTCCTCTCAACTTACACGTTGCGCTCGTGAGCAGGAGAGCGTCCGCCCTAGTTGGCTAAATACCTGAAGAAGGGGCAAAAAAAGGAGTGAAAAGCATCGTATAATTTTACAAGCATTAAGCTGATGAAAAGAGTGCGTGCGTGAATATTCAATTTCGCTAGACCATCCCTAATTTGAAGAAGGCTGAGAGCTCCTTCGAGTATGGGGTGGGGTATAGTAATTTATATAACTGGAAAACTAATCAAAGTACATGGATAATGCCCAACCAAAACCACTCCACGCATCTTCTGCGTTCTTACTGACAACGGGGTGTGATATTATAATATTGTATTCATGTTCCGCATTACTGTTACATCTGAGCGTCTAACCGTTTTCTCGAGAATTGTAACGGTCCGCAGAACCATTCAACTCAAATTGCACTAACTAGTATTTTTAAGAGCTGAACTGTGTAATTGACTTAGGTTTGGTTGTAACGTAAGGAATGCAACAGTTTCCGAGGCATTCTTGAACGTGGTACTTAAAACACAAATGCCAAACAGATTGAATAAAATTTAAAAAATGATGTTACAAAAAAAAAAAAAAAAGAGTTGTTTAAAAATGAAAATGTTGTTTAAAAAAATTATGTTACCACGTACAATAATAATTAGCTAATAGCTAAATTAACATTGTGAGTATAAAATATTCTAAGGACTGCTTTTCACCACTTAATTCAACCAACCATTAGTGCTAATAGGGGTTTTTAGTTACGGTCGGGTTTTTCTTTCATTAACATCGGTAGCAAAAGTGCATGTACTGCCTTCGCTGCATCTCAAAAACTTACCAAGATGGGAGAACAGTAAAGCTACCTCACTTACATACTAACACGGAAGTATAGAATTAGTTGAAAGAACCAACTAATTATATCATTTAATTAGTTTTAGCATGCATTACTAACCACATTACTAACCAATCATGATAAAACTCGTAAAGTAGTGCATAGTTCGAAACAGAGCGCTCTATCAGCAAATCGCGAGGTAACGACGGTAGGTCTCTACGCACCCAAATCACCACCCTTCCCTCGGCCTTCTCCTTTGGTGACTGAACCACCTTCCTCAGCGCTTTACAGAAAGTTTTCTTCCAGTTTTCCTGACTCAAATAATATGGGAAAAAAAGAATGAAAACAAAAAGGTTAATCTAACACTTATTAGACAGTGCTCTGTTCTTATTATGATTCATTGACTGTTTATTCCGATTGAGAGGTCTGCGATAGTTAAAGACGCATTTTTTCCTAATCTACGTACAAGAATTTTGTTGAAGAGGCAAATGGAAATAATTTATTGTACGCTGGTTATGTGTTTTATTACGTAGAAATGAGATCGATCGATGGTAGATAAAATACAGTATTTAGTTCTGTTTTGCGGCAGGCCCCCGTAAATGAAGGCTTCATATGTAGGAATGACCGTAATTAACTACTTATATTACAGTACCTAACATTATACTAAAGTACCTTGCATATTACTTTACGTAAGTTCATTACAGTGGCGTAGTTTGAGGATGGGCAGGGTGGGCGCAGCCCCTTCTTGAATCATAGAGGATACAAAATAAAAAACAATTTTACGCCTCTAATTCCATTAGGTACCTAACACACTAATTGGGAATGTAATTCGTAAAAAACTATTATTATTATACGAATCAGCTTGCCTAGCAACTTTATCCATCTTAGAAATGAAGAAATTCTTATTAGGTTCGTTTGTGTATGGGCGAAATGGTGTGGATACTACACAGCCCTACGGAGAGGAGTAAAATCACCGTCAAGGAAACGGAAATGTGGATACTACAAGCTGAAATCAAGTCTTTCCCCACTACCTTCAGGGGCTAGCCCATATGCGATTTTTCCCTAGAAAAATATCCATAGTTCAGTATCCACAGAAGTTCCCTTACGAGCTTCCCCTAATTTTCACTGCCTACCTGATCATGCTTGGATCTTTGATCCAAAACAGTTCCTCTAATTCTTTTATTGTTGGTATATCGTCGATACATATTCTACCATTTACGTATTAAATGTCAGTTAAAATAAAGCAAAAATATAATAAATAGAAGACTACAGTGGTGATTGATACAGTTTAATAGAAATGATTAAAATATTCTATCGTAGCATTATTTATATTCTAACCTTGCATATTACTGGTTTCAATTTGTTAACATATTTGTTTCTCCCTCTCGGTGATATTCTCCAGAATAAGTGTTTTTTATGCAGGAATACCTAACAACTGAGGATAAACTTGTAAGGGAGAAACATACACAGATATGATCTTGCAGGCAGTAAGTCTAGTAAAACGCGATAATAATAGGCCTAGTGCTCCCCAGTTCATCGCAACAACATACTAGAAATTAATGCTAAAACGATAAAATAAAATGAAATCCTTGACTTTTGCCCCTCCATAAGAAATGACTTTGCTAAGCCACAGGTTCATTACCACTCGCATAATTTCAAGGTTTCTTGAGACTGATGGGATGTGTCTACGGGCGCACTCTAACTGGGCACCAGCCAAAAAGGGTTCATTAATCTTTACCTGATCTATGCACCGGCCCGCGCTAGGTAGTGGTCCGCCATCAAGGAGTCACTCCCTTAGTAAAAATTCAGATTATTTGGACCTATGGGTCAGAATGAAATATATAGTTTGGTGGTCTGGATGCTCGCAAGCTCGCATCTCAAAAATACGTAATGTCAAGTAGTCAATCCCTTGGTAAAAATTCAGATTAGTTTAACATGGTGGTGCAAGTGACTCCAATTCCTCATAGGTCTCCCAAAATTCTACTCATTCTATTCGTCCACTCATGACATGAATGTTATTTCATTATAAAACAACTCTGTGGAGATCGAGGAACATAAAAAACAATGATGCAAATGAATATGACGTACCTACTTTCGATTTAAGCAAACACTTTTATTTTGCTTCCTTCTTTCTGGCTGGTAATTGTGTGTTTTTATTTACCAAAATAATTGTTACATCATTTTTTAACTGAAACCTGAATCATTTAATTATTTAACAAGAAAATAGTTACAGCCATGTAGCATGATCGTATGAGCAAATTTTAGTAAATTATCGTATTGTATTATGTTGAAATGTTTTGAAATTTCTTTTTGAGTGCAAAGGAATTGCCAACTACTAATTTTATGGCAACACTCGCATCCTAAATAATAATCTGCAACTCAAAAAGAGTTTTTGAATCCATAGCTTTTTGGCAGATTTCGTCGATTTTAACGAATTTTTGTAGGAATAAGAACCATTGCAATGACTCCAAAAATTTAAAAATAGACATTTTCGAAAATTTTCTACATTGGAGTCCTTCTTGAGACATTCTGAGAAAAATACTGGAGTGTAACGATTTTTCGTATTATACTGTATATACATACGTGTACTCCCGGACGATATCTCTCCTTAGGATTGAGAATTATGTTCTTGCGCCAAAAAATCAAGCTTTCCAAACGATAGGATGAGTTCGTTGGCCAGCATTTTTCGAGCTTATTAAATTGGTCAAATATCGAAAAATCACTAAAAATGGCTAAAAATCATCAAACATATATATACATATTTTTTTTTTTTTTTTTTTTTTTTTTTTAATCAGAACTTTAGTCAAAAGCGGTTTATGAACGATGAATTAGAACATCAAAAAATCTATGCAGAAATTCATACTGATCAATGTACCTAAATTTCATTATTATCTGTCAAAAATTTATAAAACCGGCAGAGGGAGCTAAAAGTTAAATTTTTTTTTCTTTGCTGAATATTATTTAGATCGGGTTTTTTGCCATAAAATTGTTGGTTAAAAATTCCGTTTTACTTAAAGCACAATAAAATACAATTTAAAGTAATATAGTACGATCATTTACAAATATTCGCTCATACAAATTGAACATGTTTTAGAATTTGTTTTTAAATGTAATTTAAGTACATTTTGCAGCTTAATTTTTAACATAAAATTTCGAATGTTCTATTTTACAGTTAATAAACCTTATTTGAGCAATATTCTGCTAAAAAATATATATTCAACGATTTTTAGTGATTTTTTTTTTTTTTTCAGCACATTTTTGGAAATATGATCAACCAGACAGCACCTCAAAAAGCGCTGGCCAACAAATCCATTCTTTCAGTTGGAAAGCTTGATTTTTTGGGCGTGAACGAAATTTTTATCTCAATCCTAAGGAGATTTATCGTCTGAATGACATGACATAATGACATTTAGTTCTAGTAGCGTCGTCACGTATTGTAACGGGCTGTCAAATGATTCAACAATAATTGTGACGTTTCACATTTTTTTCGAACGAGTCCTATGAAACGATCCGAAGATAGAAATGTTTTGTTGCTGAATAGGGAAAAAGAAAGTCTAATCTAATTTCAATTCTCACAAATTCCCGCAATTTATAACCAACATCAAAATTTTTTGCACTCACAAACAAGTTAAAAGGATCTTTCTTATTTAAATGAAATACGTTTATTACATAGTAAATACCGCTTCATATTCGACTTATGGGGTTCCAAATTCATGAAGCTGTCAAGTATTATTTGGCAATTTCTACCAACATAAATATGTAGCTAACTTACTGAATTCTTCTAGTTAGAAAATGTTCAGTGATTTTCGTTAGGTAGTTTCACTGAAATTACTTGACATTTCCAGCTTAGCCAAATTTCATGATTTTTCCAGTTGCATCTAACCCTAGGGCAGGGCTAACCTTATTGGTAGAAAAACTTTGGATACACTTTTAGCTCGGTAGTTACATCAGTCGACTTGATGAACTCGAAATGAATCGAAATCCAACGAACTAAATCACTCGCGACGAGGTTGTGGAAACCTAAAGTTACAATTTCCTATTGGCTTCAGCAGTTGAGTCATAATTAGTAACAAATAATCACTCTACTTTACTTCATTACGAAGGTACCAGAACAATAACTATTGACACAACTTAGAACTAACATGTCGAATTAAAAGACATCTGCGTTTTTTTTTTTTTTTTTTTTTTTTCTGTATTGCTTTATCTGCGTTTATTCCTCTTCTAAATATTGTTTTTTATGGCTTGTGCCACGGATGGGTAACATCATGAAAACCGTTAATAATTTCTGCAAAGCATGAAGGAAGTATTTCACTAGATAGAAAATCAGGGTTTTCGTTTATATTTTTCTTTTATTATATTTTTTCGCCATAAGCCCGCTCATAGCCACAAGACCATTATAAGACTATTATAGGTTTTCATACTCTATTAAAATACTCTAGACCAGAGAATTAAAATACTCTATACACACACACGCGCAGACACGCACGCACGCACACACACACACACACACACACACACACACACACACACACACACACACACACACACACACACACACACAGACTAGATGTGGAATTACCATCCTTCCACTTTCAGGCACCTATTTTTCGGGTGGTATTATAATTTTCCTATCTCTCAGGACCTCAATAATCCGAAGAGAAAATGAGGTGACCTAATGTTGCGCACTCAACCACCTTCAGCACCCGGTATATAAGAAAGAATTTTAAAAGAGGCGAAAATAATTTTTTTTCTATATTCTGAAAATCAACTTACTCGTACTTTCTCAGTTTCTTCTTGGTCCTTTGAAAATGCATAGTGTCGATACTGTCCTATCAAGATTGGGACAACGGAGTAACCACGCTACTATCAGTACTCGGGTTGACTATTTTGGGGAGAACTTGTGAATTTGAATCTTAATTGTTAGGAGGAAACTTTGAATGTTTCGGGTGTATACCCGACTACTGAGCTCACATAAACAATTACAACACCCCCTTTCGGGCTTTCCGAATGGATAAGATGGGGCGATGTGGTTGTTGAGATTTCATTACTATGTTAACTAGGGAGAAGAGGAAGTTTTGGAAACCCTAAACATTGCACATCAAGACACTTCTGCAACCACCACTATATTCAATTTTCCACCTGCACTATCTGATGATAATTAGACTAAGAAATCGGAGCAAAATCAACCTTCATTCCGGGAACAATAGAATTCTTAGAACATCATGTAGACCCCCAACACATAAATGCCTCCGATAATAATAGATGGCTCAGCTTGTTTCGAGGAGGTGAGTGATCCTGCGCTCCTATTCAGTTAATGAGGGGATTCTCGTTTGCGATCTTGATTCTTGGAAATCCCATGTTCAAAGGGGTATTTGTGGTTGAGGCGTGGTAGGTAACGTCTGCTATTCAAAACAGGATCACTGATGGCTCGCACTACCATATTCACCATGTTATTATGATAACATTTTTTGAGTGTGAAACTATGAGATGAATAGAGGATGGAAACTAAAAATATTTTGTGCGGCTGATGCTACTGAACAGTACAATCTCCAAACGAACTAAAACTAAATCACTCACAAAGTTATGGAAACCCATTTAAAATCGGAAGTTAGTGAAAAAAACGTCCATTTCCACGAAAAATTAAGAGTTACATTGTTGTAACAATTGTAGCTATTTTTTTTTTTTTCGTGGAAATAGACTGCGTTCTTCCACTAACAGTCTCCATGCTGAGGTAAAACCCTCCTATTCAATATGATAGTCTACCCCATTTGATTAATGGATCAAAGTCCAGGACCTTCTCTTTTCATGATGAGGTTGCAGGGTCTTTGAAAAGGATCTATGGAGCCATACGCGCTGGAGACATGTGGAGACAAGAAACCACAGAATAAGTCTGTGTATGGAACAAAGTTCTTGTAGGGGTAATTAGATGGGCCGGTCCGGCTGACCCAATACAGGAATATAAAAAAATGCTCAACGAGGGGCTCTCTAAGTGGGAATAAAGTTTTGTTTTTAAAATGAATTCTTCTTTCCTCATGTTCACTTTGGTCCTCTGCAAATGCATTGTGTCTATACTGTCCTATCATGGTTGAGACGATGGAACCGAGATAACCATGCTACTATCACAACTCTTGTTAGCTATTTTTCGTCGAACATGTGAGTTGAATCTTATTTGTTGGATGGAGACTTGGAATTGTGATGTGTGTTTTACCCAGCTACTGAGCCCACATAAACAATCATACTTACCTAATAACGAACTAACCAAGAAATGGCTGGTACTTATATCGAGGAAGATACGAGGAGCATGTCATCCTTCACAGGAGGGGTAACGCCGCGGGTAGGACGTCGTTCATTGCCTCTTCACACATTAGGCAAGACAGGCCTAGCTCGTCACCACCGCGTCCCACCAAGTCAACGTCATTCAATTATGCAGAAGCGAAAAAATAGGACCCACGTTGGGCAGCTGTTGCTTGTCCTGTGCCTGCTTAGTGTGTACCTTTAATCGCCTTCGTGGAGCGCTTTTCCAATGCGTGGAATGAGACGTACCAAAGAAAATGCTCGTAAAAAAACTTTACCACACTCCTGGGGTGGAAAAGCCAAGGCTACTGTGGGCCTACGTAGTTTTGTTCGTCATCTAGAACATTATGGCTGTACAAGACTGGAGAACAAAAGTCTATATTATTATTGTCTGGATGAATTTCTTGAAGGAGGCCATTATTTCCTCGGATTCTAGGGCCATAGAAAAGTAAGAACGCCTATACGTCAGAGGGAACGCAATGAAGTGAAGCCTCGGTCCTAATGATGGACTAAAGTTAATCCAAACAGGGAAATGAGTAAGTGATAACATTCACTCAATGCCATCCCAGCTTCAGTGGCGCATTGATGGAAGGACCCGTTCTGGTTTACTGGAATCCACAGTGGATTTCCAAAATACCACCACAATTCTACAAACTAAGTCGATACACGGACGTCTCGTAGTTCTAAAATACCCCTGTTATTGCCTACCATCCCTAAATTTACATGGATGAAGTATACATTACCCTAACGCTGGCAACCTACCAAAATAACGGAACGAAAGACTTCCCTCCGTACATTATAATAGGGATCAATATTCATGTTGCACTGTTGTTTTCTTCTTCCCACACCTCCCACGATTGAATTAATGATGCATGTGTTTTAAAACCCCAATAAACCAATATAGGACAGTGCTTCATTTTGACCCACGAGTAAACAATTTAATTGAGACATATCATAAGATGATTGGATGAGGCATATTATGACCATTTCTTCCTTGATTTTGGTCATCTTATCATATCATAATCACTGGAAAAAAAAAAGGTTATGGAACATTCCCAAACCCTTCATATTCTTTCGTACTGCTTGATATTTTGTCTTAACAAAATGAAACGAAATTTCGTAAATTATCGCATTATATTATGTTACATTCATTGTTCTGAAATTTGAGTACTGTGGGTGCAGAGAATTGGTTAACTACCAATTATATGGAGAAAAGTCGTTCTAAATAATATTTTTGTGCTACTTTTGTTTATTCATTTTTTTAATAATAATTTTTTTCTATTAAAGAAGATTTGTTTCAAAATGCCTCAAAACAAATTTCAATGAAGGACACTCATTGGATCCGGCCAATTTAGAGAAAGGAGTAAATTTGATAGGTACTTCATAAGCTTGTTCGGGGTTCCAGCCTATGCGATTTAAGGAGGATACTACATGCTGGGGATCCAGACAACGTGAGGTAGCATACTCAAAATATCACGCTAATAGCTGATCAAAAATGTGAAGTCACTATTTTTAGTCGGAACCGCTCTGTGGAGTTAGCGTTTAGGTAGGTGCGGATTTTATACTATAGTAATTCATTATGAAAAATCAATTTAGCATTTTGAAATGAATAATGCATTTCCAGGATCCATATTCGGATACTACATTCAAGAGAACGATCTTATATTTTTAAAAAGTAGCAGCAACGATTCGAAGCAGCTACCGCACTCTGAGGATGCAGAAACGGATAGTACACTCAGATTATCCAGTCTTTAATTTGTGTAATCTAGCTTGTGTCTTCTCACAAAGCCGCAAGATGGATGGAAAATAAGAACGCTTGGGCTAAAATTTTAACACGGGCAATAGCAGCGTCGAAGGACTAGTTGATGCTAGTATAACTGTAGTAGGTATTATAAGAAAGTAGATTACTAGGGGGAAGCGTTCACGATCTAAACGTTGCATATAACGTTGTTTACTTCCCTCTCGCCTATTTTATTGTATAAAGGCTTTACAGAGTTATTGTGGGATTACCAAAATGTGGTATTTCATTCAATAGGTTCAAATTCATGGCCACTGTATTAACCGAAAGCAACTGGAGAAAATTCGAAAAAAATAAATATTGTCTACAACGATTGCGAGTAGATGCAATAAAATAAAAAAATTATAAAACATATCCAAAACAAGTGTTACGAGATAAAGGATTTATAATAACCAACAGTTGATTTGATAATCAACATTGTTTTGAATAGACATCGTAGTTTTGAAATCCTAGTGAAACTTTTTGAATCTACACAAGTTTCTTTTGTTTGAGAAAAATTCATATAAGCCATAAATTTGAACTTTTTCCCTTGGGGCGTATCATAATTGGCTAGTGGGTGTAAGGTTGGCAAATAGTCGCAGCTAGTCGTTGTACTCGTTTTTTCCTTTTTTCGGCAATTAATAATATGCGGAAGAGGTTTCAGTGAGCATCGTGCAACAAGCGAAGTGATGTGACTCTCGGTGGAGCAGAGGTGGTTGAGCTTGCACTGTCCATTACTGCATTGCGGCATATTATCATCCACATTAGTCTTGGACGCCCGTTCTCTCTTTCCAAGCTGCAAGCCGACTCCCGGTGTCTGGGCGGGTTGGTTGAACGAGGACCGGAGCGGAGCGGGAGCCCTCTTGGGACGGGAGGGCTGAGGGCATATGTATTACACTAGGTGCACCATTCGAGCCCCTGCCGTCTTCGTACCTCGTAGAAATCTCCATCGCTCCTCATTCTGCTGCACCATTCCAAGGAAACGTTACCATATTCCACGAAGGAAACATGACAACTTTCCCCACTTATTAGGATTACATATATCAAAAGTTCCAGTCAAGCAGCATGGTCATATGAGCGAATTTTCGTAAATTATTGTATTATATTACATTGTTTTGAAATTTGAGCAATTTAAGTGCAAAGAAATCTCAAATCACCAATTTTAGTCAAACAAACTCGTTCTAAATAAAATTCTGTAATTCAAAAAAGAGTTCGAATTTCTATCCTTTTTGGCAAATTTTATCGAGTTTTCTACGAATAATAATGAAATTTAAAAACATTTTCAACATAATATTGTGTTTTTTAGATTCTATTTCAAATCAGTTTTCTTTTGACTGAAACTTCAGTAAAAAATAAACATTTAACAATGTTTAGCCGTTTTTAGTGATTTTTTGAGCACATTTTTTGAAGTTTGACTAATTCAGTGTAGGTACTCAAAAAGTACTGGCCAACAAACTCGTCCTTTCATTTGGAAAGCTTGATTATTAAGATTAAAATTATATGTATAGACACACACACGCGCACATACACACACACACACACACACACACACACACACACACACACACACACACACACACACACACACACACACACACACACACACATATATATATATATATATATATATATATATATATATATGTGTGTGTGTGTGTGTGTGTGTGTGTGTGTGTGTGTGTGTGTGTGTGTGTGTGTCTGTGTTTTATAGCGAATTAAAATCTGTTAGTAGGGCATTTCGAGGACGGAGGCGGAAAAACGTTACATAGACCACAGTCGAATGTATCGCAAATAAAGTATTTCTAAATTCAATTCTGTGATAAATAACGATGGATTTCAGCCATTTTTTCATGCGTCTGTGAGCTTCTTCTCCTCTTTGGTTACCACGTAATGAATGGAAGGTCGCGGGGATACGAACACGGTGGCTATACCTGTTTTACCCGCTGTTGATTACAGATGGGCTAATTCTCCGGCTTTGGACATTCTCAACATTGATTCCGTGTCTGATCACATCCTATGTGTTGCTTCAACTGAATGGAATGTTATGAATAAAGTTGATAAAATTACTGTTTCGCTTGAAGGCAGACTCAGGTGGGACCCGGCTCTGGTGAAGACCTATCACTCTCGAGTAGTTGCAGCTCTTGCGAACTTCGACTCGGAAGAGTTTAACCCTTCCCAAATGAACGAATTTTTGCTTAATTCAATTTTTAGAATAAGTAAAGATTTGAAAATGTACCACCCTCCGACCCAGAAAAAATATAGAACTACAAGAGATCCCTATGGTTTGACTCCGAATGTAAAGTTTATAGGTACAAAATGAGGAATAATAACAGAAAATTTAAACGCAGACAGTTTGATGATTATCTCCTGCAAGCTTTTCTGGCTAGTGAATTTTAATACAAAAAGATACTTAGGGTCAAGAAGGTGGCATTTTTTTTAGGGATCGGGAAGCAATCTCGCCAAATGTAAAGACCGTAAATCCTTTTGGCCTACTGTTAGCAAGTTGAGAAACAGTAAGCGACGGAAGAGTTGCCTCACAGTTGAAGCGGTGGAAGCTTTCTATGATCATGTTTACCCTAGTATCACCCCTGGAATCTGTAGTGACCCCACTAGTGGTAATTAGAATGTCTTTCCTTTGGATCCGCTTATGGACAGTCCTCTATCCATGGATGAACTACTGCGAGCAATCAAGTCATGAAAATATGGTAAGGCCGCAGGCGTAAATGGGGTTTGCTACGAATTCTACAAAAACCTTCCACCTTCCGACGTACGGTTTGTCCTTTCAATGTTTAATCAGATCTTGTCGACGGGACGCATCCCTGGGGATTGGAGCAAGGTGAAAACTTTTCTCCTTTTCAAGAAGGGTGACCCCCACAATGTAGCCAACTATGGAAGAATTTCGCTCCTCAACACCCTTGATAAAATTTTCAAGCAGGTATTGCATAACCGTTTAGTTGAATTTGCCAGCATAAATTCTATCATTCCGGAAACACAAAACGGATTTAGGAAGGAAAGTGGCTGTTCGGATAATGTTTTCATTTTATCAGGCTTAATACATATATACACGGGTGCAACGCAAGGAATGTCTTTTGTGCTTTTGTAGACTATTATCGAGCTTTGGATGCGATTCCAATTACTTTGGAGGGAATTGCGAAGTTGGGAGTTAGTGCTAGATTGGTGTTGATCATCCGAAATCTCTACGATCAAGCCACCTTCTCTGTCCGGCTTGATTATGAGTCATCAAAACCAATCAGAATTATTGTGGGGATTTTGCAAAGAGACATTCTTTCTCCTCTATTTTTTTGCCTTATTTATGGCGGACTTCGACTTTTTCCTGAAGGATAGAGGGATAAGGAGTCTGTGCGCTGATAACCGTACGGAAGTGACCTCTCTGTTTTATGCTGATGATTGTAGCCTTCTAGCTGATTCCCAATTAAACCTGCAAAAATTGTAAACGCACTTAACGATTACTGTTTGGAGAACCAATTAAAAGTAAATTCCTTTAATTCGAAGATAATAGTATTCCAACGGAGAGGTCGCCAATCGAATTATATGTTTACCTGTGGTGGCGAGCCTATTAAAGTGGTGAAGTCTTTTTCTTACCTCGTCGTAACTTTCAGTATATCATTAAAGGTGAATGGTAGTAATGCATATAATAGTATTTGGCCCGTTATACATAAAACACAATGCAACTCTCCTTGCACCAGGAAAGGTCTTTTTGATTCAGCGATAGAATCAAACGCCTTGTACCTTGCTGAAATATGGGGTTCTCGTTATGCGGATCAACTTGAAAGAGTACAGGTCCGTGCGTACAAGCCTTTGCTCTTCCTTCCGAGATTCAAGCCCAATTCGCGGTGCATAGGGAGCTTGACCTTCCTCACACTTGCCATATCATTTTTAAAGGTAGGTATGCTTAATTGGTGGTACAAGCTTTTAGCGATAAATGAGGAAAGACTGCCAAAATTATGTTATAACCGTTTATTTCAACTAGCTCTTAGTACTAACTCAGCTAAAAAGTATTACTGGGTGCTGCAGCTAAAATCGTTTTTACTAGAATTAAACAGAGTGGACATACTGAGGGCTGATATAACCGCTCCCGAACTAAAAACCGTGATCCCATCGCTGATCAGAGATTGTTGCTTTTGTTACCAAAGATCAGGCTTTTATTGAAAATTCTTCTTTTTGTAAATTTCCTGATGCCCTTCTATCCAGCGGCACCTCTGGGTATCTTTCATCAGATCTCCCTTTGTATATGAAACGGCTTCTTTGCCACGTTCGTTTTTCTGGGAACAGAGTTGGAAGGTTATACTTCCCTCACCTTTTATCAAAATTTGATGGAACTGAACCATGCCCTTTGTCTTACTCCGGAGATTCCTACAGCATTTTTCATCTGCTGTCAGATTGTCGTATATTTCAAGCCGAAAGAAATAGGTTTCTAAGGGTGAGCTCGTTGCAAGATCTTATGAAGTTGAATAATGTTCAAATTAGTCGTAAAGTATTTTTCTTATTACAAACTACCCTCCGCCAACGCTCCTGTATCTTGACCGAAGGTCGATATTTTTTATTGTTGCTACTTATATCCAAAGAACTACGAATTAATGTATAATTTGTTTGTATGTTAAATATCAAGTAGGTATCCTAGCTGTCAAAATGTTCAGTGTTCAGTCTGACTTCAGTACAAAGTTTTAATTAAGAATTCCGATAGGGTATTTTTAGTCTTATTGTAGGTTGGTATAACGTACATACCTCTCTTAATTGTTTGGCAAAATTGAATGTTATTCTTATCTTGTAAAAACCAAACGTTATACAACAAAATCTATTCATTCATTCATTCATTCTTCTCCCAAATTATCCCTCTCTGAATAATAAAATAATTTATCAACTTCCCTTGCCGTATCGTTATTCTGTATCCATAATTTGAAAATCCCAGGAGGGAATGGTGATTTAACCATAGAGTACCTAATGGATAACGAATATTTTTTCACTGACTGCAAGCTTCGTTCACACGTGGTTAGTTTTTTTTTCCATTTTATTTGGCATTATACATTATATATATATATATATATATATATATATATATATATATATATATATATATATATATATATATATATAGCCATGTTAAACATAAATCAATCACGTTGTTCAAATATCATAATTAACATTAAACATTATTTTTTAATTATAGTTTAAACATACCTAATCAAAAAATAATATTCATTGTTTTTTAAATCACTTTGCCAATGTCTGCTAAAAACGTACATAATCTGTGGAAAATTGTTGTCCCCCAATCACTTGTTTGTAGTGGAAAGGTACGTCCAATACAGGTGTAATATCGTTGAAAAACTGTTGAGGCTTTCAGTTTAAGAAAAGTTACGCAAGCCATAATGATGTGTTACTGCTTCCATTTTCCATATTACAATCGTGACATGTGGCTGAATGTTCAGATTTAAAGAATGGTTTTTATAGACATCACACAATCCGTGACTGCTGCGTATTCTATACATTGAGCATATCCCACGTCGATTGAATGCTCCATTCACTAATCAGAGTTTGCAGGATGGTGCAAACTGTCGATTTTGTAAAAAATTCCATTTTTAGACCGTAGAATCTTCTGATTTCAAAAGTTTCTATGCTGATCCTTTATCGATCGTTTCAACTCTTCCTTTGGGAACAGGTCAGGAGTTATATCCCCTCAAACCGCATCACCCTTTGCAAAGCTATCAATCATTTCATTGCAATGTATTCCAGTATGGCTTTTGACCCAGATAAATTGCACACTAACGTTTACATTTTGTAGTTGCTTAAGGCTGTCCAGAATCGTGACGCAGATAGGTTTTTGGCTGCGTTATCGTCCGCCTTTATTCAAAATTTTCAGTTCAATTTGAGAAAATTGCCGCCGCGATTATTTAAGGAAAATTTTGTTTGAGTTAGGCAAAATTTCACCAACAACTTGAACTAGTTTAATTACGATAACAATGGAATTAACGAAGATTATAGCTCAACGTCTTTCACCCGAACACTGTACGAGTTTAAACCCCAATTGAGGCGGCTCGAGCTTAATCTCCCAAGATCCGGCCAGTTACACTTGCTAATCTCCGTTAGCCATGAAAACAATGATATCGAGCAATATGGCCTTGTGCGAATCTCTGTTTGTTTGATTCACAGTTAAATTTGATTCACAGTTTTGATTTACAATGAATTCACGCAATTTGGCACTTGGATTTATATTTGATTCTTCTCATGTCGCTCGAAAATTCGACGGTGGATTCCGCATTTCAAGGAATCGGTCGACATCGAGTTTCGATGTAAATTTCGACTCGGGAATCCGACAGTTCTGAAAGTACTCGAACTTATTGTCTTTCACCTGGAGTTACCGTCGGTCAGGTGGGTTTGAAATGGTTTTTACAATCAAATTGGTGCATTTTAATACAAAAGTGAAACAATGATAGGAAAATAACGTATAATAGATGGAGTAGCACGTTATATTAAGAAGATGAATAGCGATCCATTGTAGAGTTGGTCATGACAGTCCCAGTGTTCAAATCGTCCAACTTTTTAGCGAATTTTACGGAACAATTTGTCTAAACTCCATTGGGAAATCTCCGTTATTCCAAACTCGGTATAAACGAGTTTTGAGTTGGTGAAAGACGCCATGAATTGATCCTCATTATTGTTTTTACTGGAGTTTGTCCAATCTCTGTTAAATAACTTTTTGGTGAAAGTTGGTCTTAGAGTTGAATTTTGGTTAGGGTTAACTCGG
Source organism: Adelphocoris suturalis (assembly GCA_030762985.1). Classification (NCBI taxonomy): domain Eukaryota; kingdom Metazoa; phylum Arthropoda; class Insecta; order Hemiptera; family Miridae; genus Adelphocoris; species Adelphocoris suturalis. The sequence continues at coordinate 13,479,997 of CM061045.1, read as the reverse complement.
ATAAAATCTTTGAAGTAAAATTAAAACTCATAATATGATATCCTCTAACCAAGCGCAGTTCCAAATTTACTTCATGTGATTTGTTAACAGTGATGTCACTCATTGCCACAATTCTGATTTACTTCAGTTCTGGAATTTAGACTCAATAAATGGTTCATTCCGGCAATCGTTTAATAATCAATTGGGTTTAAAAAAATAAACTTAGTGCATTATTTATTTGAAGCGTCCCAAATTTGTATAAACTTTCCGTATGCTCTTCTTCGGATCTGAATGATAAATAGTAGGTACTTATCTCGTTTTATTAATATAAGCTCTTGAAAAAAGCGCCAAAGAACCCCTGCCTCATTTTTCGGAGAACTACTTCCCCCCAACTTTGTTCTACAATGTTTCAAATATTAATGTGAAACTTGAAAAGCGGTTTTTTTTTTTTTTTTTTTTTTTTTTTTTTTTTTTTTTTTTTTTTTTTTTTTTTTTAATACTAAGTTTTAAGAAAATACAAATAAGAGAAAAAATCCAAATTTTTTTGGATTGCCCGAAGGGGGGAGTATTGGTTTCTTCGTTTTTTTCCGAGTGACATATCATTTTAAATACTTTTTAGTGCTGAACTCAACAATTATCATGTGCGTTTCTTACAATATTATTTTATAGCTTCTGGAAGACTTTTGAACCTTGAATGTAGGCAGAGTACACTGCCACCTCTTGTTGAAGACTGAACGAAGCTTAGCTAGCCACGACTGCCAGAGAACCTTTATGTACGAGGCCTATAATCAAGGTAGTAGTAAGGAGAATCTACAAGGGCTGAGGTTCATACCTCCTCCCAGTAATACTAACTCCTCTCACTTGGCTACTGTAAAGGTTGATGAACATTGCGGAGTATGTGAGTAAAAAGTGGAAACATTAAATCTAAAGGGTTATTTCCGCTAGTATTAATAATAAAATTATCATCTCCGTACCTTTCGAAGGAACCGTCGTCACCAGCACAAGTCGAGTACCGGGGACGAGCGCTTTCGATGCAAAGGCATCATCATCAGGCCGTCAGAACAATACTGCTCGTTCTGTTGTTCTGGAGTACTTTTTCGATGGCCTGATGATGATGTCTTTGCATCGGAAATAACCCTTTAGATTTAATATTTCCACTTTCTACTCACATACTCAGCAATGTTCATCAACCTTTACAGTAGCCTAGTGAGAGGAGTTAGTATTACTGGGAGGAGGAATGAACCTCAGCCCTTGTAGATTCTCCTTACTACTACCTTGATTATAGGTCTCGTACACATAGATTCTCTGGCAGTCGTAGCTGGCTAAGCTTCGTTCAGTCTGCAACAAGTGGTGGCACTGAACTCTGCCTACACTAGACTTGCTAGTGACGACGGATCCCAACAAAAGGTACGTAAATGATAGGAATGAAGAGATAGCTGGGAACACGTAGCAGTGAGGAGCGATTGAATTCGAGTGCGACAACATGGGTCGCTCAGACCTATGTTCTATATTTTCCAAATTTTTTGATTCCCTGAAACAGAAATGCATCCCCACCACTGGTCAGAATATCCTTAACTTCAAAATTCGATCTTATGGTACTGTTGGTATAACTTACACTTCAGAAAAAGAAGAAAAAGCCAAAAATATTATAGAAAAAAATATAAACATCTTGTGAACACGAAATTCCAGTCTCTGAATCACAAAGTTTAAGACTTAAGTTATTCTGTGTTCTGAATTGGACTTCACTAAATATTATAAGAACGATGAGAAGGGAAATTAACGGTTGTGAACATTTTCTCCATTTCGCCATGAACTTCAAAATTTTCGAGGTTTGTTTCACAACTAGACTAATATTGAGATCGAACAATAGAAGCATCTCGAAAATCAGTTAAGAGATGTGGCCTGGGCAGCGCCGACAACATTTTTCACAGACATACCTACACCTACAGTTTTTTTTTCTCTTATTTCACAGATTCGGTCTTAGAATGTCTGCAACAGATTTGCATTCCTTTATTTGTCTCGTGCTTGGGTTGTCCCTCGCACTCTTTAATCACTTCCAATAGTCCTTCCCGTCAATATACGAAGCCTTTCCTAAATAATCTAGCTTCTAGCTCCCGAGATACCCCCACCCGTAGACTCCCCCCACTCAGCCGTTTAGCTGTACATAGACACGACGGACCGACCGACCGATCGACGGAGTTTCATTCTTATAATATAATAGAGATAGAGATAGCGATGGAGATAGAGATAGAGATAGAGATAGAGATAGAGATAGAGATAGAGATAGAGATAGAGATAGAGATAGAGATAGAGATAGAGATAGAGATAGAGATAGAGATAGAGATAGAGATAGAGATAGAGATAGAGATAGAGATAGAGATAGAGATAGAGATAGAGATAGAGATAGAGATAGAGATAGAGATAGAGATAGAGATAGAAATAGAGATAGATATGGCAGATTTCTGAAAATGGTGAGGACAGTTTTCGATATATGAATGTATGACACCGCTCTTCATGACTCCATTCCTTGCAGACAATCAACAAGGGACAATAAAATTGAATTTTAGCAGTATCGTAGATCTCAGAGTGTGGTAGGGTGAGGCTTGACATGTTTCCCATTGTTCGCAAAGCGTCACCGCTAATGAGAGGGTGGTTTCAGGAGGCACGCTCTAATTGTTCCGTAACAATGTGAAGATCAGTGGTGGCGGGTGAGGGTGTGAGGTTAGAAGCGGTTACCGCAGTTAGCGCCATCATCCGTGAGCGGTTAAAGTCGAAAGCTTGAAAATTGTGAAACTTACAATCCGGATCAGAGGATCAGATTACATTCGTTGAACCATTCGGGAACGTGTTGATTTCTCAAGTGCGTTTCCATGGAGGAAGTCGTTATATTATTTTGTACCTTTCCTATGCTCCATTATGTTTCTTTATAATTCTCGGCAACATAATTTCTCGAATCCTACACCTCATAATGTCAACTTTTTGTTATCAAGTTTACTAATGGGTTTCTCACAGTTACCCCTTGGGGAAGTTCATATATATATATAAATTGCTATGCAATTCTTAGGCCGACCCCCAATAATTTTTTATGTAACGTCCGGGACGAAATTAAAGATGATTTTCACGTACAACCGAGTAGTTGAGTAGTTGCTATAGATTGTGTCACAATTTCAATGTTTTTCACGTAAAACCCAGCCGTTGTTAGGGGAATGAAACTTCCGCAGTTTTCATCGCACAAAAATCGTTCGCCACTCGTTGGAAAGCGCTTGATTTATGTGATAAATGTTCACATTTCAAGCTACCAATTTCCCTCTCCTTACGTACCTGGCTACATTCCAAAACTAAGTTGATTCAGGCTAAGAATTGCATAGCAAATTATCCTCGTTTTCTAAGTTGTAGAAAAGAGAAAGATCCGGCGAGGCGCGAAGCGCCGAGTATATATATATATATATATATATATATATATATATATATATAAATATATATATATATATATATATATATATATATATATATATACAACTACTACTATATATACTATTATATACTATTAGTTACTAACCTAGGGGACGATTCTACCGATTCTACAACTAATTTTGAACAAAATGTGCCTCCTAGCCTTTTTTAAGAGGCATTATTTTCGAGTTATTCACGATTTAAGATTTTTTCCGTGTTTTTCAATCTTACCCCACTAAATTCGCTAGAACTCCCTTCTGTATTAGTAAATACAAATTTAAGGATACCGTTAAAAAAAGCGGTAAATTTCCTTTAGGATAGTCTACCCAACGTATGAAAATATGTGGATTTAGTTGTCACAAATTCACACCAAATTGAAAAAATTGTCGAAACTTGAAAATCATGTATTTTTTAAGCCGCAGGACGGCATAGATTTATTAGACTTATCCTCGATTCATACTGATTTATCCTCGATTCATACTGACATAAGATTCGGGTACAGTGTATGGTCAAATCTTTTTATTTTTATTTTTGAATTTCTGAATATAAACAAATACCATGAGAAACCATGGTGTTGAACGTAACGGCTATAATAATATGAAGTCACAACAGTTCTTCCCCCCTTAGTAGGGAACGTAATCTTGGAAGTAAAACGGTGGTCTCCTTGGTCTTGTAGAGCGTCTCGGTAAACCCTCAGAACTCATGGTTGGCTGCGGAGGGCTTGATACATCCGATTGGTCTTGAAGGTTTCCCCCAGACTGGTCGTCGGTTGATTCAGGGCTTACTGGAGTCCGTCCAGCTTGATGAAGTAGAGGATCATATTGAAATTCATTCGGGTAGACAATGGGTTGATCGTGCGAATTTTGGCTGGCTAGGGGTGGATCACTCTGTACAGGGGAGGTAACTAACTCTGGAGGAACCGTAATCCTTCGCAATTGATTTATGTGTCGCTTGACAACCCTGCCATTGTCCACCTCTACAATGTAGTGAAGGTATCCTAGTTTCTGCTTAATTGTCCCGAATTTCTTGTATTGACAAAGAAATTGGTTCGGACCCTCTCTCTCACCCTTAATATGCGTGTGTTCCGTTTTGGCTGCTGAGTGGATAGAGCTTCTTGGTACGGACGCATAGCATCAAGTTTGATACGAATCTGGCGTTGGAGATACATTTCTGCTGGGGATTTCCCATTACTTAACGGAGTAGCTCGATATCGAAGAAGGATTTTCTGGATTTTCTGTGCCATGGGTATAGACTTCCCTAGCATAGCCTTAAGACGCTGTTTCAGTGTTTGTATATTTCTCTCAGCAAGCCCATTTGTCGCTGGGTGGCCTGGAGCAATCAGTTTTTGTTTGATCCCGTTTGTCTCACAATATCCTTTAAATAACTCACAAGTAAATATGCTGGCGTTGTCCGAGGCAATTAGGAGTGGGTATCCATGGCTTGAGAAGATCTTGTTGAGCAGTTTTATCGTTGTTGCAGAATTTGGAGCTTCTTTGAGGACTTCAATTTCCGTCCAGCGTGATTTAGCATCGACCAGAACCAGGAAATGATAACCTTGAAAAGGACCAGCAAAGTCGATATGTACCCTTTCCCAATTTTCACTTGGTTCATCCCAGTGATGTACTAAAGCTTTGGCAGGCACGCTTTTTGCTGAAGCACATTGCTGACACCCTCGAACAACCTTTTCAATATCCTTATCGATATTTTTCCATGTACAATGTCGCCTAGCTAGTTGTTTCATTTTTGTGATCCCCAGGTGAGTTGAATGCAGCTCATTTAGAACTTGCTCTTGTAATCTTCGGGGAATCACCACTCGATTATGTTTGAAGATAACTCCCTCATTGAGAACGTATTCGCTTTCAATAGGTGATGATACCAGGTCTTGTTTTATTTTTGATGGCTCAGGATCTCTATCTGTTTCACGAACGATTGAAGGAGAAGTTAATGTAATAGAAGAAATGTTGCAAATTGTTGAGGAAAAAATTTGATGGACTTCATTGTTTATGATCATGTCTGACGATATATGCTTTTGTTGAATTGGAGCTCTAGATAAGCAGTCAACGTTTGTATTGTCACAACCCTTCTTAAATTTGACTTCGTAATCAAATCCTGCTAAAAATGTTGCGTAGCGAAGAAGGCGTGCTGAAGTCATTTTTGGCAATTTTGTTTTATGATGCAAAATACGTGATAATGGTTGATTATCTGTGATTAGTGTAAAATGACGCCCAAAAAGATAGTTATAAAAATGGTCTACTCCGAATACGATTTCTAGAGCCTCGCGATCTAATTGAGAATAATTCTGCTCTGCGACTGACAGTGACCGCGATGCAAATGCAATTGGACGTTCAGTATCCTCAATGCTGTGTGATAGAACGGCAGCAATACCAAAAGGACTTGCATCCGTCGTTAGGATTACTGGTGATTTTTGATCAAATGGTACAATCACTCGATCACTAGTAATTTCCTTCTTGATTTCTATGTATGCCCGTTCACACTCATTAGACCAATAGAACTTTTGTCGTTTTTGGAGGAGTCTGCGTAAAGCATACGTTAACATAGCTAAGTTTGGAATAAGCCTAGAATAATATGTGACCATTCCTAGGAAAGTACGTAGTTCCTGGATTGTTTTTGGCTTAGGCATGTCTACAATTGCTTTTATTTTTGATGGACACTTCATTATCTTATTGTACTCTACTTGGTGGCCTAGGTATTCGATTTTGGTCTGGTAAAATGAGCATTTACTCTTATTCGCATGTAGATCATAGTCACGTAACCGTTTTAGACAAGCAATCAGGGTTTGCTTACATTCTGTTTTTGTTGAACCATGAACGATGATATCGTCAAAGTATGCAGTTACCTTATTCAACCCTCCCAATATTTGATCCATAATCCGATTAAATTCTGCTGGAGCAGTCTTGATTCCAAAACTCAGTCTGTTCATCTTGAACGTTCCTCGATGAGTCGAAATTGATTGGATTTGGCTACTGGCCTCATCCGTCTTGAGGTGTAGATATGCCTTGAATAAGTCTAATTTACAGAATTACCTTGAACTTTGAAGGCTATTAAGGACATCCTCAATCTTTTTATTTGGATAATTGACGTTGACCAAACAATTATTAACAGCAACCTTATAATCAACGCACAAACGAACATTTCCATCTGGTTTAGGGATAACCACAAGCGGGGAACCCCAATCACTCGTTGTAGATTTAGTTATGATACCCTCGGCTTCTAGCGCATCCAATTCTTTCTCTACCTTATCACGCAGAGCATAAGGGACTTCCCGTTCACGAATGTACACAGGTTTTGATCCAGTTCGCAGTTGAAGGGTTATTATAAAATTCGGAACACATCCAACCTTCTGCACAAAGATTTCTGGAAAAAGTCTTTCGACGTCGTCAATATTTGGTTTTATTTTTGCTTGATTACTGTTACCTCCTTGAATTTTAGAATTTTGATGGTCAATGTCTGCCAGGTTTATCTTCAAGTGTCGAATCCACAACCTTCCTAGAAGAGGGTCGTATTTATTAGGAACTACATACATTCCTTCATTTGATGTCCTCCCGTTGTATTCAACATTGACCTGCACCTTCCCAAGAGGAAGAAAAATATTTTCTGTGTAAGATCTAAAGGCTATACTTGTGGGTTGAAGTTGTTGTTCCAATTTTAAGTTTTTGAACGCATGTTCTGGAATTAACGTTAGTCCGGCTCCACTATCAACTTCAAAACGCTGTGATCGATTCTCAATTTTGACTGTGGTGAAAAATTTTGTCGTCAGGGGGTGTCCCTGTACTCCGTTGGTCAAAAACATCGATGATCTTATGTATTCCAAAATACTCATGATTATTGTCTACGGTTTGTTCGATTTGATTTGTATCACCTTGATTTGATCTTAAAAGTGTTTTGATACAGACTTTTGAGACATGGCCACCCATAAGACAGGAGGTTCATCTCAATTTCCGGGGGTCCATTCTGCATTCTCTCACCAGATGATTATTTTTAGCACATCTTAGACATAGGTTGTTGATGCCTAATTTCTCATAGTCCAGTTTCCCTCTAGTGAGTTTTGGTTTAAGTTTTTGATTATTATTTGGTGTACTGGGCTGAGATTTATTGAACGTTAACTTATTTATGTCCTCCACATCGTTTATTGTTGTATCTGATGCAAAAGGACTTGATTGGGACAATTCATGACTATCTATTTTCGAGGCCTCCAGCGAAATAGCTTTGGAAACTATATCGTTGAACTCCGTGAGGTTCGATTGCAGAATTTTCTCTTTCATCCAACTATCTTTGATTCCTCTAATGAACTGGGCGCGGAGAAAAAGATTTGCGGCGGATACTTCTGTTTGTGGGTTACATGCACACTTTACTGTGAATTTACAATCAGCAATGTCTCGCCGTAACATCGCGACATGATCAGATATCGATTGTTCTGCTTTTTGAAACGTTGACAAAAAATAGTGCTGGGTTACTAAAGGATCCTTTTTTGGTGCTAAATGATCCTCTAAATGTTTCATGAATGGATCATATTCTAGATCAGAAGGAACATCCGGTGAAACAAGTGCAACTAAAAGGTTGTAATTTGATGCCCCAATTGAATTTAGAAGCATTTGAGCTTATATTTGCTTATCATCGAAAATTCCCTTTAGCTTAAGATAGTTCTCGAATCGTTGACGATAATATCTGAACTGTTCCTTCTTCGGATCAAAATTTTCAAACGGAGGAACATTATTGGTCGGGTAGCGGTACGCATCGACGCATGACCGCAGTACTTTGTTCTGGAATCGCTGTATAATATCACGATTACTTTGAGAGGTGCAGCCCCAGAGCTGTGCACCATATGTCCAGACTGGCTTAAGGACCTGATTGTATAAAGTTAATTTATTTTGGATAGACAGTTTTGATCGTCTACCAATCAACCAATACATTTTTCGAAATTTGGTGTCCAATTCTGTTTTTTTTGTTTTTTACATGCGCTCTCCAGCGGAGCCTTGTATCCAGAGTCATACCCAAATATTTTGCCTCATTGGCATAAGGGATGACTCTGCCATTCAGATAGATTGGTATATTTTTGATTTGGCGGTTGGTGAAATCAACATGGACTGATTTTGCCTCATTCATCTTGATTCTCCACTTAATTGCCCAATCATGGAGATTCTCGATGGATCTTTCAAGTTTTGAGGTCGATTCTCGATTGTCTTCACCAATGGCAAGAATAGCAGTATCATCTGCAAATGATGCCAGGGAGTTCCCCTCGTGTTCAGGCAAATCGCTGGTGTAAAAGACGTACAGGAGTGGGCCGAGTACACTCCCTTGTGGTACGCCAGCATTAGTTATTTTGCTTCCGAGTAAGCATCATCTTGTTTGATCCGGAAGTATCGATTTGATAGATAAGAGTGAAGCAGTTCAACATATTTGGCTGGAAGCATTAGTCTGAGCTTATGGTCAAGTCCCTTGTGCCAGACTTTATCGAACGCTTGAGTAACGTCGAGGAAGACAGCTGAGCAGACTTTTTTATCTTCTAGGGCTTGTTCAATAATACGAGTATGAGTGATACGGTGCACCTGATCTATAGTGGAATGCTTATAGCGGAACCCAAACTGATGTTTGGGGATGAAGTTTCCTTCTACTACGATTTTAATTAGTCGTGCATACAGCACTTTTTCAAAGAGTTTTGACAGTACTGGTAAAAGTGATATTGGTCTATACGACTTTAGCTCTTCAGGAGGTTTACCTGGCTTCAATATCATAATGACTTCAGCGAGTTTCCACAGTTGAGGAACATAACGTAACTTGAGAGAGGCATTCATGATTTGCGTGATCTTTACAAGTGCTTTTCGTGGTAGGTGTTTGAGAACTTGACCGGTGATCAGATCATATCCAGGTGCCTTCTTCGGATTGATCTTGGTATTGATGGTGTTTTGAACTTCTTTGACAGTGATCAGTGGGATGTCAATTTCTTGTTCTAGCAAGGGAATTTCTTCAAGGGATTCTTCGTCAGGGCGGCCAGGATTGGGCATGAAAATATCTGCAAGATGTCGAGCATCAGCCTTTTCTTGGTTGCTTTTTATCCACTTGCTATTAGTTGTATCTTTAATAGGTGGTGCCTGGATGATAGGTCTCTTCAGATGCTTTGTTGCCTTCCAGAGGGAGTATTCAGTGTCTCGATGATTGGTGAGCGATGTGAGGTAATCTTCTTGGGTTTCTTCTTGTATCTGCTCCATCATTTTCTTCAATTTGTAGTCGAGTTGGTACCATTCAGTTTTAAGAGCGGGGATACGTAGTTTTTGCCATTTACGCCTGGCTTTTCGTTTTTCTCTGATCATATTTATAACTTCACGTGGATAGTTGAGGCCCTTCAGCTTTTTCTGTTCTTCAGGGGTGTTTTTCCATGCCGCAGTTTGGATAGAGTGAACGAGTTGACTTAACTCTCCATCAACTTCAGCTGGAGTTGTTAGTGGCACACTGAGATCTATATATTGATTTAAGTTGACTTTAAACTGATCCCAGTCTGTCTTTTTGTTCACCAAAACTGGATTATGAGGCTTTAGAATGATGGTTTCACTTAGCGTTAGAAGTATTGGCGAGTGGTCAGAGCTGAGGTCAAAACAGTCCTCAACAAGTGCATAGTTCGCTGAAATATTTTTCATGATAAAGAAATCGATTAGATCAGGCTTCTTCTGGATATCCCCTGGCCAGTACGTTGGTTTCCCAGTTGACAATGGAGTACAGTAATTTGATTGAACATATTTAAGGAGCTCTGTACCACGAGGTGTACAAAGTCGTGAACCCCAATGCGTGTGTTTTGCGTTAAAGTCACCGCCGATTATGAAGCGATTTCCAAGTAGGGCAAACACTTCAGCAAATTCATTTTCTTTTATGATATGCTTTGGAGGAATGTAAATACTGGCAATATTAGCTTCAAAGGATTTCGTACTAATGGTGATTGCACAGCTTTGAAATTTTTCTGTCTCTATTTTGACACATTCATGATGTTTTATATTATCTTTGATAAGTACTGCGCTGCCCCCTCTTGCATTATTGCTGGGATGGAGAGCATGATAGCACTCGAATCCTTTTATCTTAATGCGTGACTCCTTAGTAAAGTGGGTCTCAGAAATTAGACAGATGTCTATTTTGTTTATATTAAGAACCATCTCCAGGTCCAATTTTCGGGACAGGAGTCCATTGGCATTCCAACACATAATTCGTAGGTTTGCGCATCATTGGGGTGAGAGAATAGGTTGGGCTACAGCTATTCGACTTCTTCCGTCCCCACTCCCTGCCCCAGGAGCAAGTAAACGTTCTATTAGTCTTGTATTGTTTTCGTTCATCGCATCGAGAATTGCTTGCAATTGTTCGGCATCCATATTGACTAAGTATAAAATGAACTAATTCGTACCTTGACTTGATCGCTTGATTGGACTTGGTTTACCTCGTCGCCAACTGATTTATCCTCGATTCATACTGATTTATCGTCGATTCATACTGACATAAGATTCGGGTACAGTGTATGGTCAAATCTTTTTATTTTTATTTTTGAATTTCTGAATATAAACAAATACCATGAGAAACCATGGTGTTGAACGTAACGGCTATAATAATATGAAGTCACAACAGTAAATACAAATTTAAGGATACCGTTAGAAAGAGCGGTAAATAAATTTCCTTTAGGATAGGCTACCCAACATATGAAAATATGTGGATTTAGCTGTCACGAATTCACACCAAATTGAAAAAATTGTCGAAACTTGAAAATCATGTATTTTTTAAGCCGCAGGACGGCATACATGAACCTCTGAATTCCCGCGCACGTTACGGAAAAAACTTGGCCCAAATCTCACCTGTCCAACGGTATAATCAATTTTCATTTTACATAGCAAATTAAAGGAGAAAAGTATGTTTGTGTGTTGAAGAACATGGTTTTGATTATGAAATCGAGGGTTTCCGTGACCAATGGCCTGCTAAAAATATTGAGTTCGAGGCCGGTTTCTACGCATTTTTTCACGCAGAATCGAATGGCAACACTTGCAGATCTCCCCAACTCCGTTATAACAGAGTCATACTCTTTAACTCACGAATTTTTCAGTTCAGGCTTCTTTAATATATTACCTGCGAAGCTATTGATTTTAGAGAAATGTTGTACGTTGATTAATATTTGTGTCACTGACGATCGATTTGATTATTATTGGTGAAGCTCGTTCTGAGCTGTTTACTTATGTTCAAGCTAAGGGCAACGAAGTGTGGATTTAGCTAATATTTGGATGCGTTGAATATTGACGCAACCGGCGACACATCCATGTACCCGATTCGTAATATTCAAGTTGTGAATTCGCATGCATCACCAGCAGCTTACTGGATCGCTACAAAGGCAAGTGCATTATTGGCAAAGCGGCATTATTACTCTCCAATGTACGGTGGGGATTGAGAATTGAAAAATATTTTCCAACTCTTCGTAAGTGCCACTCCTAGTAGGAGCTGATCAATCAATACCATCTGAACAAACAATGTAAATAACTCAGTGCATAGTAGGAAGAAAGATGAAAACGATGCGCAATGTCCGCCTTCCTTCCCACGTGGTTATATACGTCATAAAACCTTAGGAACGTGTAAAAAAAGCTAGAGTCATACAGCTTGATTATATGAGCGAATTTTGTAGATTATCGTATTATATTATGTTACTTTGTTTTGGAATTTAAGCACAATGAGTGCAAAGACATTGTTAACCACAAATTTTGTGGCAAATAAACTCGTTCGTAATCATATTCTAAGGTTCAAAACAGATTTTGGTTGTTTACCAGTTTTTCAATTTTTTCAAACAGATTTAGGTTCAAAACAGATTTTGGTTGTTACCAGTTTTTCAATTTTTTTAATCGATAAAAGTATCTCAAATTAATTTGAAATTAGGGCAATTTTGAGTAAAGACAGTATTATTTGAAGAATAGCCAAAAATTGGAAGTTTTTCTCAACATTTAACATTCAATTTTCTCCTTTTCAACTTCAATCCCATTTGCTGTAAAAATGTGCCCTGAAACTCGATACGGTGACGTCGAATTCGCATTTATCTGGATTTAATTTTAGCCCATCTTCCCCGAGTTTATTCATAACAAAAAACGACCTTTATTCAAACTTCGGGAAGTGCCAGTCCATGATTTTCTCCCGTTGCCGAACCCCGATCCACTTTGGTTACTCTCTGGAGGGTCAGGTTTTGCCTCACCCCCCGACAATTACCACCTTGCTACCTTGGAATTAACTTTGACAGCCACCTAACTTTCACCTACCATATAGATCGCATCGTTTGTGGGTCCATGAGATCTCTTGAGTTCGTCATCGGGGCCTCTCCAGAATTCACGAACACTTTTGTTAGTTCACACAATTCCTTGGTGTGTCCAAGCCTGGAGTATTGTTCGTCAGTAAGGTCCCCTTATAACAAGAACGAGAAACAGGCCGTCGAGAGGGTCCAACGCCGTTCTCTCCACTTGTATGCCTTCAAATCTGGCGTTCCTTGGTCGAAGTTCGAAGCGGCAGCAACTATGAGCGAGTTTGGTCTGTTGTGCTTGAGGATGGGAGGGAGAAGAGTTTTTTTATTAGCGGGTTATAAACATGTTTGACGCTCCTGAGTTACTCGCAGTTCTCAACTTTGCGGTTCCTCCATGCCACGCCAGGGGGTGTCGTATTTTTTACCCTTGGACCAGGGCGACAAGCTACCAATTCAATTTCCCACTGCTACGGATGCAGCGAGAGCTTATCAATTAAGATTATGTGGAGCCATGAAAAGAAAATACGACAAATAAAATCTTATAAAAGGGGCAAAACAAAAATAATAAATTTAGGTGAAATAATTTTCTGCGTTTTCTATGTGGGACCATGAAAAGTTTATTAGGTTTAATAAAGATAGGCTATTAATCTGTGCAGAAGAGCTATCCAAAAAATGTCATGTGGAACCACGAAAATTTTAATTTTACGAACATTACAGTACTAACAGAACTGCTGGATGTTAAATTTTTGTACGTGAGGACGCTATACTATCCTTAAGCTATATAATAGCTTATGCCCCCTTTCGGAAAAATCCACGAAGATCCCCCCCACTCGTAGACCCCTCAGTCAGCCGTTTGGCCGTGCATAGAGACGACAAACAGACAGACATCCATCGTGAATAAATCATCCATCATAAATAACATCTTATAAATCACAATAGCATCTTATCATTCTTATAAATAACTACTCGCCTGAGTTAGTAGAAAGGCACATTTAACGTCTCACTTTTATCGCTTCGCCTCCTTTCCCTTCGCATTTTGTCCAACTTCCCGTTACTTTTTTCGATATATAATTTCGGATTCAGATTCGGCGGAGTCAAAACTGTATTTCGCTCGGAAAAGCTGTCCCGAAAAATGTCTCTATGGGGTAAAGTTTAATGGCAAAAACGAAGTTTATTGTCGGAATTTTCGAAAAAACGGGACATTTCATTTTTTTACGCATTTTCCGATATTTTTTTCGGGAAAAATATTTAAATTGCCTATATCTACTTTTATTATAAAATTTCATTAGCTGAATAATTTCAAAGAAAATTTCACAGATGAGGGCAATATAAATGGTACCAATCAGTTGATTAGAAGTAGCCGAAACAGACATGTAAAGAAAGATTAACGTCGTCCTAGAAGAACGATCTCACACCTGGCCCGCCTTGGAGGGGACCTCAGGTAGTAATGTATAATACCTTCCGTATGGGTAAGGTAAGAATAATAAGGTGAATAGAGATATTGTGCAGGATAGCTCGGATGAAATGCTTAGTGCTCAATGAAATAGAGAAGAATCTTTATCCACATTTCATTCCAGTTAGAGAAACGGTTTTGCAGTACAATGGGCTCACAATCTCGTCGTCCCCAGTAAATCCTGCGAATGGTTGAGCGATCTCCCAGTACCCGTAGGTTCGTTCGCCTCTTCAACCGCAATAACTAGCGACTGTGGTCCGACAGCGAGTGGAGTAGCCGTTAGCCCTTCAGACAAGGCCGTGAGACAAAGTGTTAGCGGAGTGAAACAAATCTACCGCTGTTTTACCAGGTCTTGGTATTTTACACATCATCCTTCAAACAAGAGTTGTTAACAAATCAGTCTTCTCCCTCGGCAAGCTCATGCGTCTATTTGAACTTCAACTGAAAATGAAGTTCTAGTTCCCAATGGCTTGGTTTATTTCGTGTAATACTCTAATGAAAATTTGTTGATTCACAAACATTTTTTCTACGGTCATTCAATATCCATATTTTCAAATAGAAGAGGGGTTGAGAAGTGAAAGCGTGGAAGGAGGGAAGGGTGAGGAGGAGGGTTCCAGAAAAGGGTGGATCCAGCAGGGACGGGTGGGGAGGAAGAAATAAATAACTCAATTATACAACAACGAAAATCCCAAACAATGAAAAAACAAATAAGTTAAAAAACAAATAATAAAAATAAATGGTTTTTACATCGTGCCACCAGGTTATTGGTATGAATTCAGCCCTGGCCGACGAAACGCTCTCTGGATCCACTGATACACTCTCTCACATACTCTCAATTCAATGTCAAAGACATTCGGCAAGCATGCTACACTCTGAGGGTTTAGCATCCTGTGAGAAAGTTGGTACCGTGGGTGGCAGTGTGTTCATCACATTCTTCACTGGGCGGCGGACTTATGGCGGATCTGTGATTGTTAATGCGCAGGCGGAGTTCTGCTGTCTTCTTCCGCTAAGCGTTGCGTAGCCTACACATCACAATATACACCAGATTCCTGCTATCACAATCCGCCAGAGGTCCTTTGGAGCGGTACGTGAAGGTCTTATTCACAGACGTGAAGTTCGGCTCAGATACCATCGTCTCACACAACAGGCAAAAGGTGCTATCCTGAATGGGCTTCATGTGGGGGAATGCCTAGAAAATAACTTATGGAAGAGTATATTCCCCAGTGTGGGGGATCCTCTGTAAGATAACACAAATTGGTCCTGGAAAATATCCTTTGTTAAAGCCTTGGACTGGGGAATCGGGGATATATATAGGAGAACTTGCTAAAGCCGAACCAATAACGTGCTCGTTTCAGAGCCACTAGAATGGAGGATATTTCCCAGTTCTTTTTGTTTCTTAATTATATACTCCAAAAAATGGGATCCACTTGAAATCAAACAAGTTCTAAATGTTTTTGATACCCACTGCATTCCTCAAAAGTGTCAAGTCCATGGGAGTCGAATGATATAATATTGATTTTGTGTTCCATGGCATACAAATCTGAGAGCTCGGATATATCTATTTTAAAAAAAACATTTATTTGACCGTTTACTAGGCTGCTGAGATGTCCTGGGGTAACAGGTGCGTCGAGATATTTTTCGCATTTCTCAAACTTTTTTATTTGTATTTCTCTCCGGTATTCTCCATTACACAGATTTCTCTAAAACGTTTATTGCTTCTAGATTCCACCTTATCATCGAGATAAAACGAGCCCGTTCAACATTCGCCTCAGCTTGCTCACTATGAACGCGATAACGGGTAGGTGCCTATTAATTCAGACCAAATTATGATACAAGGGAATCTAATGATCTGGCACAAACTAAGCTCTTCCCTTAATTACCTTTTTGTTTTGGCAGAGGTTGTGGAGGGGGCACAGCTTAACCGTCTTACGAGAAGTACCTAAATGGAAGAGAATGGAATAAAGCGGGGAATGTAACGACTTGTATAAAAGACTTCTTTTACGCTGAGAAATCGCTAAAGTACTTCCCTGTTTATAAAGCAGTCAATCATGAAGCCTAGTGTGAAGTTTTGTTCCCAGTGAAACTTTTGAACTATTTAACTAAATTACAATCAATCGATCTTTTGTCCTAATAATTTTGGATCAGATCTAACAACTACCTGTCGCCAACACAACTAAGAAACAGTAATGAAGTACAAGTATTATTTTTAGGCTACAATGAAATTTCAGTTGGTCATAAACGGACAGCAGGATAGAAACGGGACTGATAGTGGAGTGAAGAAAGTGATTCTTGGAAACGAATTTTTCAAGTGATTGCACGGAAAAAGTCCATGGATGGAGTTTAAAAAAAAATCTTGGTAAATTAAATAAAATCAAATATATTTGTCGAGAGACAAAGTGGATGACAATTATTGTCAAATCAAACAAGTATTAATAAATAAAATATCTTGTAGCCAACAATGGATGATAGAGAGAAAGTGGAAGAGAGAAAAAACAACACAACTTTAGAAAAAAAAAAAAAAAAACGAGGGAAAATGGAGACAGCATCCTAATGATTTATAACCCCGCCCAATGGGGTAGCTCGGCCGGGGTACCCCAGCCCAGCCCGACCCCGATCCACCATGGCGGTCTCCGGACAGTTAGGTACGAGTGTGTGTAAAGGGCTGTTTTTGCCCTTTGTCGTGTATTAGCAGGTATCCACATCTTCAATAATGAAACGTAATTGGTATTACCTACATAGATAGGTAATGGGTACATGTTTATGGGTGTTATTCATGGGTAAATGGGGTAGGTAGGTACATGTTTATAATGTAGGTATGTACATCTTGATCGTTGATCATGTTGAAGTTCCCGAAAGAGATTCTCCTGACCCAAGGCGAATTTCGATGTTACCTTAACAACTACCTACCCTTCCAAGTTCCCTTCCTTCTTCTACTACATCTATTTCTAGAGAAAAAATTAAACCACACATAGTTGTTGCTAATTTGATACTTCTTCCATTATGAAAGAATTCATTACATTAGGTAATGTATGACTCGGGCTTAATTATGAAGATTCGGAGTAGTCACATTAATGTGACTTATGAATCGTTTTGTTCAATCGTACAACGATTCCTTATTTGTACAGTACAACTCAGTGGTTAACTTCTGGTTTGCCTGCAATATAAAAACTTCTATTCGTTCAACGACTCAGATGGAAAACTGCAAAAACTAGTCTAGTATGTTGGTGACCGAACGATATCAGTGGAGGGCCTGGAGGGACGATAATGGAAATGGTCCAATATATATTAGTTGGACAAATAAATCAGAATGATGTGTAGTTAGTTGATCTGGGTGCTCGCAAGCTCGCATCTCAAAAAAAAAAAAAATACTCTAAATTGAATAAATATAGATTAGTTGAACAAATGTATCGGATGTACGATCAAAAGCAAGTTACCACAATAGAATTACGACGCAAATATTTTTATTCCGAATGGGGTTGGTTCGAACCCAGGGTCTCCTGCACTGTAGGTGGCTACATTATCCGTCCAGCCACGGAGAACCTTGAATGATATGCATTCAATTACTGTACTCAACTGCTGAGTTGGGGATGGGCTCGGTAGTGCGGGGTCCGACCGTATGCTTTTGAACGTCTCTAGCGCTGGCGGTGTTTTTGTCTCAAATTCCAGATTCAGTGCCAAAGTCTGGCAGACGCATACTGTACATTTAAAATTAAATGATTAAATTCTTAATCACCCTTTCTTTCAATTTGACTACAAATTCAAGTATCGTCGATTCGATTTTTTTTTTTTTTTTTTTTTTTTTTTGAGGGATTTTTTAAAAAGCCCCCCCTGTGTTGGTGCTACAGCGAGAATTTTCAACTAAAAATATGATCATTGTTTTTACAAAATTCCGGAAACTAATTACTTGGCAAACTATCTCTACAAGAGTTCGATATATATGTATTTTGATTATTTCACAATTAGTGTATAATATCATTGAATATTGCTGGTTTCGATTACCTTGGCAGAAGCAGAGGAAGAAACGGGACACACCATTCCATGGGTTTGGATTTTTTATGTCAGTTTTTCTTTTTTATTTCTCTTTTTTTTTCCATGAAGGTTTGACGAACCGACATGATAAAGATACAAAATAGAGTATGAGCTTATTTATTGGGAAGAGAACGGCAGGAGAAACCTCACAAGAACTGCGGGTCCCCACCATGTTTCTTCACCTACAGCGATTTGTCCTTCGAATCTCATTAATTTTCATGAAACTCGGAGAAGTTCTTGGTGCCCATCTAAATTGTTGCGTCTTTTGAATATCTTGTTTCAGGTAAATGGGTTCACTAATGAGGTTCTTAATGAAAAATTATCTTCATATTTCTTTGATGAATTTAGTACCTACAGACTACTTAGATTGGGGGAAAAATCCCGGGAGCAAAAACTGGGAAGCGCATTCTAAGTTGGGTGAATATAATGATAATTAGTGGAAGAAACATTTTTGAAGAGCAACTTACGTAATTAGAGGAACTAAAACGATAATCCTCAGCGTAGACGGAACTGTATCTTATAGAAGCAACTACTCACAGGGTAACAAAAGACGAAAGAAAAAGAAAATACTCCTGAATTAGTTAATGTCATACCTACATAATTCAAAGGCAACCATTATTTTTATACGTGCACCCATTCATTTCACGTTTCTTCCATAATATATAAAATTTCCAAAAGTGTAGCAAGACCATATATGAGCGAACTTTATGTAAAAATTATACTCATGTCAAAAGTCTTCTAACTTTAGAAGTTCACAACTTGTGGACTAAACTAAATTCAAGGGGTTGTAACAGTCAAAAATGAAATTTTCTAACTTTTTCATATTTTTTCATTTTCGAAATCTGCATCCAATTATGAATTGATTGAAATATGGTTTTTTAAATTTCCGATTCTCCAAATAGGTTTTATACATCTTCAAAGTTTTCAAAGTTGAAAAATTCATTGCCCAGACGCCCCCCCCCCCCCCCCCCCCCTGGTTCTCAAAATCCTAACTGCAAAATTTCAATAGCGGAAAGGATTGCGAGCCAAAGAAAAGATACACAACACAAAGTACAAGTTAAATCTAATAAGTGGGTATATGGGGAAGCAAGTCAGCTGATTATAGGTAGAATGACTTGGCTGTGTGTGTGCGTATGAAGAGACTTTGTGTGTGCCCCACCCTCACCCACCTGTAACAGTCTTAATTTTCTGGCATGGGAACAAGAGAGGAGTCAACCCCTACCCACCCTAGTGGCAGTTCGGGGAACCTTATGCACATGTTTCAGAGTGCCTCTAAGCTAAAACGTGCGTATATGGGGAAGCCAGTCAGCTGGTGATAGGTAGAATGAGTTTACTGTGTGTTGAGTTGTTGTATTTACATTGAGAGAATTCACTTATTCAAAAGTTGCTGACTCACGAGGAGAGAAATCGAGGATGACATTGGGGCAGGTAACTTTTTGAAAAAACCACTCTACTGTAAAATCACGATTTTTGACCTTCAGTGTACCTATTCTTAGGGTTCAAGAGACTTATCAGAATAAGATCAATGAGAAATGTTTGGTTGTTGAATACTGGGATCCCGAAAATTTACGAAACCATTATACTAACTGTAACTGAAGCTCCTCCTGGTGGGTTTGGTTTTAACATGCGACACAAACTTTCGCTCTTTTCACAGGATCAATTGCTTTTCACTAAAAATCAGTTTCAGCGCCGAACGGGATCACTACAATTTCCGGATAAAATCATTTAGAAATATCTAGTTACAGCTCGAATACTAAAAAATTCGAAAACTCCTGGGAGCCCCTTCAGGGGAAAACCGACCACACAAATATTGCAATACACGTCGCCATTGCAATATATATATATATATATATATATATATATATATATATATATATACTCGGCGCTTCGCGCCTCGCCGGGGGGCTTCGCCCCCCTGGACCCCCCGGATCTTTTCTCTTTTCTACTTCGTAGAAAACGAGGATAATTTGCTATGCAATTTATTAATTGCATATTATCAATGCTAGCGATGATTGATTAATTAATTAATTCAATTAATTAATTAATGGATATAAAATAATAAATTACATAAAAAAATGGATATAAAAAAACTTGGATATAAAAAAATTTTCAAGCCTGGCTGGGCTTCGAACCCACGATGCGCATGAACGTGCTGCTTGGAGGTGCTGGATTTTCGTCACGGACGTTACATAAAAAATTATTGGGGGTCGGCCTAAGAATTGCATAGCAATTAATATATAATATTAATTGCTATGCAATTCTTAGGCCGACCCCCAACAATTTTTTTTTTTTTTTTTTTTTTTTTTTTTTTTTTTTTTTTTTTTTTTTTTTTTTTGTAACGTCTGTGACGCGAAGCGCGAGTTTGTGGGTTCGAATCCCAGCCAGGCTTGAACATTTTTTTATATCCAAATTTTTTTATATCCATTTTTTCGCACCGTGGGTTCGAATCCCAGCCAGGCTTGAACATTTTTTTTATATCCAAATTTTTTTATATCCATTTATTTATGTAAAATGAACGAATAAAAATGTACAAAAGAGAAAAAAATTGACTTTATTTTTTGAGCGTTTTCAGGCTAAGAATTGCATAGCAAATTATCCTCGTTTTCTACGCAGTACAAAAGAGAAAAGATCCGGGGGGTCCAGGGGGGCGAAGCCCCCCGGCGAGGAGCAAGGCGCCGAGTTATATATATATATATATAAATAATTAATAAATAAATAATAATAGTGAATAAAAAAAATGACAATAATAATAATAATACCCCACAGGTGACGACCCTTCAGGTCCTGCAGGGTTGGCGTCCCTCCGGCCTCGAGCCAGTGTTGGTTCAAACTAGGCGATAGGCCTAGACGTTGATCCAACGAGCCCTCCATGTTTGTTCTTCTGATGTTCTGGCTTCAGGAAACAAGCGTGTTGGGTATAGTACTCTTCTCTCCCTCTCTTTTTCTTTTTCCTGATCTCCCTTCAGCATTCCCAACAGGGTCCTCACACAAACACATGTCACAATCCAAAACACTCATATAACACACTGGGGCGAGGCTTGTACTACAAACTTTGTTGCCCCGTAATGTGGAAGAGGGAGCAGCAGGTTCGGTACTCCTGCCGGCGGCAGTAGCTGTGGATACCGACACCGCCTCGCCAGCAGTCTGCGGGCTGACCCAAGAAAAGTCGGTCAAAATCTCCCATGTTCTGTAGTATCGGTTGGCGGCCAGGTTGAGATGTTGCAGTGAATGTGGGAGCCTGCCTCTTTACCCACAACGAACCAGCGAATAGGCTATAATCAATAGGCCGTTGGAGGTAGCATTTGCCCTGATGTATTAAGCGACACCACTGTACACTACACTTAACAAACCACACATGTCTGAACCTACACACCTCTCTCCCAAAAGAATGAAAATGTCCAAAAAAAATTATTGTGGGTACCAAAAGTTCCACCCGCAACTCGCCCTGGGCTCCCACCCCAGCTGCGGAAGTTTCCACTCCGCCTCCCCCAACTCCCCCTTCCGCCCTAATGCCTTCCCTTGTTGAGGCATCCAAGAATGGTGAGCTTCCCCTCACCATGAATGCAGAGACTACAGTCTCTGTTGTCAACATTGACAACTCTGTGTCTCCAGCAGTGGAGGCACCCAGAATAGCGAGGAGATTGTCACCATGGGACATGGAAACCAAACCATGTTGCTGCTACCACCCCTTTGGGAGGTGCAAACACATATATTTCTCGAACAGGAAAAGGAATCGCATATTGTTCAGTCCCCAATAGTTTAACCCCCACTGAACAATCAGCTGCTGTTGTGAAGCCTCTTAGCTCACCAAAGAAACAGCATGATCAAGGCCAAGTGACAAAAAACTTCTTTGATATTTTCAAGAAGAATGGATTACCACGTTTTTATACGGTTGAGATTAAGGGGGATGGTTTTAAAACCTCCAGTCCCTTAAAATCGGAAATGCGTTGGTGCGCCAGATAGGCAAACCAACTGAAATTAAAATAATTCCCAACTCCAAGTTTTACGTTAAAATAGCCTCGGGGAACAGGGATTAAGACTGGCAAAAATAGTTAAGTTGGGAGAGATTAAAGTCACAGTCACTCTTAATCAGAAACTTAATACCTAACAGGGCACGATCTGTTGCCAATACCTCCGATCGTGCTCTGGTGACAAGATACTCGAGAGTCTCAAACAGGATTTAGTCACTGAAGTCATCCCTCTTCAACGTGGTAGGCGCATCAAGAGGTCATCTGACACCTTTTTGGTCACATTTGCATTACAAAATCGGCTCAATACTGTGCCATCTAGTCCCTTGCTTTGTGACCTGCAGGCAAGGCCTTTCATTCCCCCGCCAGTGCGATGCTATAAATGACTTAAATTGGGGTATTCTAGCCGCAGATGAAAAGCTGAGCATGAATTGTGTCTTCCAAGACACAATAAGACGGAACCACCATGCTCAAAGCCCCCAAACTGTACCAATTGAAATGGCCTGCATGTAGCATTCTCTAAGGAATGCCCAATCTTTGAAAATGAAGTTGCCATCCAATCTATTATGACAACTGAAAAAGTCCCTTATCCTATGGCCCATAGAATGTGGAATGATTCATTTTCCTAAAAAGAATCATATGACTCCAAGTTAAAACAATCCCTTGAGCGGAAACCACGCCCAAGACCGGCTAATCAATTCCTTCCCAGCAATCAAGGCTGGCCCACTCCACTCTCACCCATTCACCACTATTCCAACACACCCCCAATAATCCCCCTCCCCCCTACTGAAGCCATCCTCCAAACCCCCCACATGATGGCTCTAAGAAAAATATGAAGGACGCTTTTGAGGTCCTCACACAAAAATTCTGGACGATGCGACAAATTATGTCGCCTCCTCTTCCCCCAACTCTTCACTACACCGAGCCACAACATTAGGCACATACATAACTTTTAAGTGGGTGCCAAGCCAGTAGGTATTCGTGGCAATGAGTGTGCTGATGCCCTACAAAGGAGAGCCATTGGTGATGACTCCATCGAAGTGTTGCCTAAGCGCATTGAGGATCGAATCTCCTGCATGCAGCATAAAGCCAATTCCATCTGGCTCGAGCAATGGCAGGGCGAGGTCACTGGTCTACGTGGAGTCCTTCAGGACCTTTGCCCGGTTGATCCTTTCGTGACCCACCTTCCAAGGAGGGACCGAATAGTGGTCAATCGGGTAGCCACTGGCCATCCCCATCTTACTCACAGACACCTGCTAGATCCAGTAGCTCGTGATGTTGTGTGTGGGAGATGTGGGGGGTGATTGGTCTATCCGCCACTTTTTGGAGGATTACCCAGCTCTCATGGACCTCAGGGTCCATCATTCACACCCTTAGTGGGTGGATGTTCTGTCAGGACCAGACAAGGTCCAGTCCCTGTTGATGTACCTGAATGCCACTGAGCTTTACAACGAACTGTAATATTCTGGTATATGATATATTTATTTATTTATGTACATCTAGTCATACCTTTATTTAACTAAGATGTATAGTATTTATCATTATATATTTATCGATAATATTTATGTATTCGTTAGGATCATTCAGTCGTAGTTTAGTTTTTATTGCAGGGTATTTTTATCTGCTGTAGGGCTTACAAAGTGGTCATCGCTGTATCCCTTGAGGCAGAGTGCGGCGATCGACAATAGCCGATGTTTTCTCAATTTGTTTCTTACACCTTTTCGATAATATAGAAAATATGTTTAAGGATCATGTTCAACTCCCATAATGAATTGATTACCTGATATCCTGACTACTTGTAAAGGTTAGATTTTTGGCCTAAGGATGTATGTTGTGGTTTTTGATTGAACATGTGTGAGTGTGATACTTTTATCGAACTTTTGTAGAAAATGAAGCTATTGAACTTATGTAAAAAATGCAGCTCCAAAAACGTTTGAATCAAAATTTTCGAAAACTTTCTTCCTGAAATCCGTTTTGAGACGTTCTGAAACGAATCCTAGAGTTTAACGTTTTTTCATTTGTATATATATATATATATATATATATATATATATATATATATATATATATATATATATATATATATATATATATATATATATATATATATATATAGAAGTTTGTGTCCTTCCAGACGATAACTCTTCTTAGGATTGAGATAAAAATTCCGTTCTTGCGCCAAAAAAGCAACCTTCCAAACTAATGGACGAATTTGTTGGCCAGCATTTTTTGAGTACATTAAATTGGTCAAATTTCAAAAAGTGCTGAAAAAAAATCACTAAAAATAGCAACAAACGGCTAAGAATCGTCGAAATTATATATTTTGGAAGAATATTATATTGCTCAAATAAAGATTACTAACTAAAATGTACTTGAAAATTGGTAAAAACTGCTAAAAAAGTTATAACTCCAAAATCCCTTTTTGATTAGCAGATTATTATTGAGAACAAGTTTCCTGTAATTAAATTGGAATTAAAATTTTCTTTTGATTCAAAGTGCTCAATTTTCAAAACAATGCAACATAACATGGTACGATAATTTACAAAAATTCGCTCATACGATCATGCTGCATGACTGGAAGTTTTTCAATTATTCGTGTTCGAGGAGAATTTGATTGATCATTTAAGTTTATGATGTTCAAAAAAAGATCAGTGTCAAATGCAGGAGGCGTCTCTTCAAAGTAATCTACCTACAAATCAATCAGAATATTGAAAGTTCTAGAAAGCTAGAGATAATGAAATCACGCTCTTTTGAACATACAGTTGCAACAAACCGTTAGTTTGTAAATACTATGAAACGTTTGAACTAAACTGGAGATAGAAAAATTTCGTCTTGAGTGAGCCTCACTAAACGCTTCTGTAGTAACTACCTATCCGTTTTAAAACTACCAAGAAAAGAAGTAATTACGTAATTTAATCTCTCTGGGAGCGGCAGATTGCCTCAGGTTGGCTGTAGGTCTTTGAGGGTGGTGTTCTCTTGGGAAATGTAGGAGAGTGAACTTTAATTATTTTAGTGAGCATTTGCGAGTGCAGCATCTTTATACAAATACGTCACGTCAAACGTAGATTTCTTGATATATGCGAAGATATTATTATTGTAACGAGGAGAAAGGTCGGTTCATCATTACGTCCTCAGAATCAACTAACCCACCACATTCTATCGCTTTTTCCCCCAAACTTCGATACCTTCACTCGATTTTCTAAGAGCGCGTAAGCCAGCGCAATTCCGTTCCAAAAGTGCGCAATTCCTCTCTGAAAGTGCAAAACTTGTACATACTGAGTTTTTGAAGATATTCATTTGCCACACGTAAAACATGATTTTGGGGTATTTTTTCGTGCTGAACCTTGTAAAGATGTTCAGTTATTGATATTTGCAACACCAAATTGAGAAATCACCGAAAGAACTGAATTTTAGTAAGCTTTGGGCTATGTGGAAATATGTGCAATTTTGGTTGATTTTTCGGTGTTTTCCCAAGTTGGTGTTGCAAATATCAATAAATGAACATCATTACGATGTTCAGCAATAAAAAATACCCCAAAATCATGTTTTTCATGTGGCAATTGAATATCTTCAAAAACTCAGTAGGTATTTCACAACTTTTGCACTTTTAGAGAGGAATTTTGCACTTTTGGGGCGGAATTGCGCCCATTTACGCGCGCTTAAAAAATCGAGTGATGAGTCATTTCTTCATAACATTTCACGTAGGATTGGAATCTGTAATATAAATCCATTCCCATTTAGAAAAACAAAGTTTTCGTCATTTGCGCCACTTCTGGTACATCCAACTTGGATGAATATGATTCCTTTTTGAAAATAGAACCATTGCACATTCTTTGGGCCACAGGATAAGGGATTTCTTCAGTTGCCATAATGGATTGATTGGAAATTTCTTTTTTAAAGATTGGGCACTCCTGAGAGAGTGCTCCATGCAGGCCATTGCAATTGGCACACTTTGGGGGCTTTGAGCATGGTGTTTCTGCCTTGATGTGTCATGGAAGACCACAGGCGCACATTTCATGCTCAGCCTTGCATCTGCGGCTAGTATGCCCAAGTTTAAGGCATTTGTAGCATCGTATTGGTGGGGGAATAAAAGGCGTTACCTGCAGGTCGCAAAGCAAGGGCCCAGGTGACACAGTCTTGGGTGGATTTTGTAAAGCAAATGTGAGCGAAAAGGTGTCAGAAGTTGTCAGAAATACCACGTTGAAGAGGAATTTCTTCAATGACTGCATCCTCTTTGAGATTCTCGGATCTCGTCAACAGAGCACGATCGAAGGTATTGGCAACGGATCGTGCCCTGTGAAGTATTAAGTTTCTGGTTCAGAGTGACTGTGCCGCTATCCCATCTTTACGCCGCCATCGCCTGCTTGCCCTAAGGGGCTCGAGCTGGGAGGTCCCCCGCACTACTGCTGAACTTAATTTTGTCAGGCAGCAATTGTTGTGGTGCGATCGAGCAACCCCAACTGCTCCAAAACCCAGCTCATCTGCTGATTTCGCTGCTGCTCTGCATGATTCAGTGGATGGTAAGGAACTCCGACAGTGCTCTGAATCCCCCATTTCCTCCCAGTGGGTTGAATGGGCTTCGGAGGGTATCGGGGCACGCAACTACCGACATTTTCATTCCGTCCGCGTGGCTACATTAGCCACTGCGGTGAGGAGTTCTAGAGGTAGTCGTGGGACAGACCCTTTGCCGTGCCTGTCGGGGTAAAAATGAGAACCTGTATCATGTAGTGCAGCAGTGTCCACGGACTCATTGTGGCCGCATTCTACGTCATGATGCGGTTGCCAAGCAGATAGCAGGTGCTTTGTCATCCAGCGGCTGGGATGTGGAGAGAGAGAGAGAGAGAGAGAGAGAGAGAGAGAGAGAGAGAGAGAGAGAGAGAGAGAGAGAGAGAGAGAGAGAGAGAGAGAGAGAGAGAGAGAGAGAGAGAGAGACTGTACCAAATGCCGAGTGATCGGGCCAATTAGCCAGATATAGTTGCCATCAAGCCCGATGGGTCTGCCATAATCCTGGATGTCCAAGTTGTCAGTGGCAGCATGGACATGGAGCAGAGCTGGAGGGCTAAAATAAGTAAATATGATAGGAACGACCTGCAGCAACCGATATCTGAGCTAAAAGGTGTGGCGCCTAATAACATCAAGGTCATGGCAGCGACCCTGTCATGGTGCGGGGTGTGGTGCGGGAAAAGTGCCACAGAGCTTCTCGAGTTAGGCATCTCGGCAGGAGTGCTCCGTGGTATCACCACCCGCATCCTTCGGGGCTCTTATCTTAATTGGTGGTTATTTTATAGGGGCACTTCCTTTCATCCCTCTCTCCCTCCTCCATCTTCCTCAACTTCCCTAATCCCTAGGGCGTCGGGTAAACCTGGGCGTCCTCCCAACTTTTTAATTTAGTTTTTTTGTTTATTTTTCTTAATGGCGTGCCTCCTCCGTCTTTCAGGGGAGTTTCTAAAATGAAAAATAAAATAAATAAATTTTAAAAAAGTGTGAGCGTGTGTGCACACGTGTGTGTGTGTCCTTCCGGACGATAAATCTCCTGAGGATTAAAATCAAAATTCCGATTCCATTCTAGCGCCTAAGAATCAAGCTTTCCAAATTAAATAAAATCAAGGGTTCCAAATCAAAGGATGAGTTCGTTGGCCAGCACTTCTTAAACTCATGAATTGGTCAAATTTCAAAAAATGTGCTGAATAATTATTAAAAATTGCTTAAAATGGCTAAAAATTGTTAATTTTTGCTTCCGAGAGTACCTATAGGTAAAAGCATTGTTTTCCATTGTTTTCACTTTCGGGAGAAAATAAATTTGTGGTCTACAAAATCAAAATTTCCACTCGCATTTTACGTTTTAGACCATTCTGATAAAGTTGTCAGGGAATGCGCGGGTTAGGTTGTAGATGGTGCCCTATCAGCTTCATTGTTGCCAAATCAATACTTTACTCTGCATATGCGCAAACGAATATTCCATTATGCTCCATTTTAGCGAATTTTTGAAGAAAATTAAGCTATTGCTCTCGCCTCAAAATTTGTAGAATGTGAATTTTTGAAAACTTTTTATGCAGAAATCCGTTTCAGGCTATTCTGAATCATATTCTGAAGTTTAACGCATTTTTTCATGTATGTATGTATGTATGTATATATGTATGTATGTATATATGTATGTATATATGTATGTATGTGTCATTCCAGACGATAACTGTCCGTAGAATTGTGCTAGAAACTTCAAACAAATTTTAAAATGTTAAGGACACAAAGCGAAAGTTCAAGTTCGTTGGCCAGCATGATCGGATTACATCTTCGGGCTGAAATTTTCAAAAATGTAGTCAAAAATTTCAAAATAGCCTGTTTTTTGCGATTTGTTGTGCCAAATAATTTTTTCAGCATACTAACATGTGGTATATTCGGAATCAGCGTAAAATTTGCTATAAGAATATGCATCAAGTTTTCAAAAATTTCAAAGTTGAAAAATCAGTCAAAAATCGAAATAATGCCGTTCGCTAGTAGTAAAAATCGGTAATATTCGCATGAAACAGAGACTACAGTTTGTCTGTGAATTTCTTGCTGTGCGATACTAGATTCGAATGCAACTGACTTTATATCTCTCGTAATATAAAGCCTCACCATCGATTGGCTGTGGAAATACGTTTCTTTCATATGACATCGGTATGTTATTTTATTTTATGTCAACATTTGATGATGTTATGATAGTATACTGTTAAGATTTCAACTGCCTTCAATACTGACCACATTGGACATCGATATCTATGAATATTTACCTACATTTGTCTTTAAATCTACAAGATTAGTTTAATAATAATGAAGTATGAGTAGGTACCTCCTAATTATTTTTAATCGTTTGATTCCATGTTTGTCTATCAAAATCATAAACTAAAATTTCTCTACACTATCAATAGCGACTGAAATGTCGAAGATTTCTTCAAAAATTCGCTCATGGGGTCATGCTGCATGACTGGACTTTTTTTTACTCCCCAGTCGTTCAATTTCACTTAAATTTTCAATGATAGTTTGGAGAAGACGATTCGATTACCTTCCCCATATCAATTTCAACATGATAGTATCATTAATAGCTACTGCGCATGCGCTAATGTGGAATACTTGTAATTATCTTAATGTCCACTTGTAAATGTTCCCGTACCTCTTTCATTGTTCTCAATTCACTAGTTCATTCTGCGCATGCGTAAACTTGAATTCCATTGAGTATAATTTTTTCGTTTCTTAATTGATCAATTATGACGTTTCACGCTACATCTTGATTTAGTCTTTTTCGCTACGAAATTTTTCAAGATTATTCAAAACTTTTCAATACATTGATGATACGTAAACGTGGGGACTATATGCCACACCCAACTTGTAGACGTTTTTTCTTTTTCAAAATAAATTTAGTTACAAATAAAGTTAAAGTGCATGTGTCTTCAAATTCTTATTCGTAAAAGTAATTAGTGATCTCTGTTTTCATTTTAAATGAGTATCGGTTTCAGTGGTGATTTATTTCAAGTTAACTCTGTCAACAAGAAAAAATATGTTCTGAAGAAATCATTATCCCAGGAGAAAGGCTGAAGTTCTAGTAAGCCATCATTAGGGACCACAGACCCTCCATTCAGGTGATTGATCGACCCGGCGATCCCAATAAATACCGTCAGAAAACCGAACGAGCGAGGTTTGACGGAATGCTAAATGGAAACAAAACGGAGGGGAACGGGATCTCCTACTCAAATTGTAAACTTCCCTCTACGGATCGAACGCACAGTTTTCCCGCTGTGCTGCCCCTAAATCTAAAAGTCGTTTGACGTCCATGAGAGAGCTACCAGTCTCCAGCCACTTCCTCCACATCAAAAAATGATTACTTGTCCCACACCTCCCGTCACCCCATGTACGACATACTTCGTGACTGAATGACCGGGATAACTGTTGGAGTGTTGGACATTTCCATTGAAACGAGTTCCTTAACGAAAGAAAAATAGTCAGGAGGGAAGAACATTCGCGAACGAAACGAACATTTTTCACAAATATATATATATATATATATATATATATATATATATATATATATATATATATATATATATATATATAATTTTTATTTATTTTTATTTATTTATTTAGTTTTTTGTTTTTTATCTACTCACTTTTGAAATTAAAAGTTGAACGGTCAAATAATCTATACTTTGCGAATAGTTGAAAAAGTTGAGAAGTTTTTGTCCAATAATCAAAGTTTTCACATTATTTCGTTTTGAAATTTTTTCGATCAAATTTGATCTATCTGCTGAGTCTCTGACAAAATTTTTTTAAGGTTCACAACTACCAAGTTCCAACTATGCAGCCAAGATCAACAAGGACCACAGAATCCCCATAGCATGGACCTGAGGGTTCTCGCGCAATGTTGTTATTTAATAAAGGCCAAGGTAGAAAATTCAGGTGACTTGAATGGTGAGGATTAACATAGCTTAAATAAAGCTGTTGGGAACATTACATATGTTTAACATGTTTGAACATAACATGAAACATGTTAACTTAGTTTAACATAGCGATTGTAATCCATTCATTTACCTAAAAATCCACCATAAAAAAATGAAATGCTCAAAGGGCAGACTTTTGTGTGCGAGAAACATACAAAGATTTCAAAAAGTCTGTTGAAACTAAATTACCTACAAACATTTGCTTGAAAAATTTTTATACATTAAAAAAAAAAAAAAAAAAAAAAAAAACTATAATGAAAGTCGTTGAAAATGACAAAAAACCGCCAAAATCCTTATTGTGGGATGAGATTTAGACTATTTTAATTTCCCATAAACTTCAACTTCACACAGTTAGTCATCAAAAAGTGTGGAAAAAATATATTATCCGCAAATCGCAATTTTCATTAGGATTCATAGGTTACAGGGAATGCGAATATGTACAGTTATACGCAGTCGTAACCATTGGCATCAATGTAATTATACAGAAGAAAACGTTACTTTACACGTTAAGAAATAAATGTTATAGTAGAGGTTGTTTGACTTCTATAGCAGGCATTCACAATTATTGTAATGCGTATACAGGATACCTTAATAGCGGAAAACCACAGTTTCCACAGCTTCGTCGCGAGTGATTTAGTTTAGGTTTGTATCTCTATATGAATCGGTATGAATCTCTGAATGACTCTATAATCTTTAAAAATGTCTAATCCCAAATCTGTAATGATCTCTAATACACTCTATATTAATCTCTAGGTAACTCATTCATACAATATCTAACAAATTACACAATGTGTAGTAATCATTCAATACCAGTATCCCAGTTTTCTTTTTCCAATGCTATCATAAAAAGGTTAGTTCACTATTTACAATAGGAAGCTTACTGCGGGACGACCTACAGAGGCAAAGATTTGGTAAACCAGATAAGATCTGGCAGTAACATTCGAGTTCAGATAGTGAGTGGTGCAATTTAGGTTCTCTCCGTTGTTATTGGAGTATTCCTCATAATTGAAAAAACTGTGAAAACCATAGATAAATAAATTATACTCGTGATGAAAATAGTAAAATAGAACATGTTGAATATCAAAAAGATGTTTAATATTGGTTCTGTATCTAACCAGAATCTAGCCTTACATTACAGCACAACGAGGCTATTAGTCTTAGTGAGTAATTACTCGTATTAATTTAAATGTATTGGACTTTTCAGCAATCTTGATGATACAAAAATTACAGGACAAATACGATATAGCTCGCTAAAGTTAGCTTGATCAGCTACGAGTTGCCCTAAGAGCGAGAAAGAGAGAGAGAGAGAGAGAGAGAGAGAGAGAGAGAGAGAGAGAGTGAGATATGAGTGATTGCCACATATCTATGATGCACCACTGCTGAGTTGAAAATATGTTAGTTGGCTCTCATGTTTACAATCTGAAGTTCTCGAGATAGAGGATATCTTTGCCTCATTATTTCCGGAGGAACCGGGTTTCTGGGTCACAGTCAAATATTGATCCCTGTGTCCGCTTCCCCGCTCGATCTCTTTCCCTCGCTCCTCCTCCACATAACTTGTAAATATTTCATCTACTTATTTTGGCAAAGAACTGGAGAGGCTCTGCATTTTTTTTTTTTTTTTTTTTTTTTTTGAGTGATTGGTACAACGGCATCTTTTCTCTGCATTAGCTTCAAGACTAAAGCTACGAACAGCACCTCAACCTACTTTTTATTACAGCACCAGCGGCAGTGATTATCTTGTTTATAACATTACCAATTGCTGTGTTATATTTGTTAAGCCAATACCCTCAATCATTTCTTTGGCATACATTTGCAGCATACGTTTTGAGCCACTTTAGTCTAGTGTAAGTACTCAATTTAATAATTAAAATTTTGGATGAATTAAGATGTTGGATCTCGACGAATTTTGTGATTGGATGCTCATCGACTTTTTTTTTCTCTCTCTCTCTCTCTCGCAAGGGGCTCTGTTTCGCCCCCCTAGACCCTTCGGTTGCTTCCCGCTTTGAGCATTCGGCTAAAATGCTAAAACATGGAACATGCTTTCTTCCCGCTAACTTGTAAATGTAATTAAATTTAAAACTACGACATAAATATTCCAATAATCGAAATTAGAACAGAGTACCTAGGTAGGTAATTTTCTGTTATGGTGCGCGTCTACAATTACTATAACCAAGATTAACTTCTCAACCAAGTGAGAACAAAACAAGCAGCATTGTTTACTATATCCATTTATAACATAAATAAATATAAAACTACGACATGGATAGAAGAACAAGTACGAAAGAAATGTATTATAAATTGAGAGCTTTCCAACGAGTGGAGAACGATTTTTGTCCGGTGAAAACTAAAGAAGTTTCATTTCCCCAGCAACGGCTTAGTTTTACGTGAAAATCAAAAGAAAAAATTTCGTGACAGATCCGCGTAACGGTTCTTGCTAGTTATTCAAAGTTTCGTGACACTTCCGCGTAACGTTTTCGGGCAGTTAGCTCAAGGATAAAGCATGTTCCATGCTACAAGAAAAGATGAAGGTGTTTTCTACAGGAAAAAAAATTAAACTTCGCATTTGTGCTATTGGGTTGACGGTATCAATAGCATGTTACAGAGCGCCATATAACTTCCTAAGATTATCACCTTGGAGGAGTATTACAAAGTGATCCTTATTAGTCCGAGAGCCAGGCTGGTTGACCAATTAGTTTATTTTTGTTGACCAAGTTTTATGAATATGTTCTGACTGAAAAGTGGTAAAATGGGCGTCTGCTATTCCAGAGCCGCGGCATTTCAAAATGTCAACCAATCAAAGATTTCAAAAATCCTAAAAATTTGACTTACTAGTTGATTGTTGAAAATCATACTTCACTAGTATCTATTTGATCGAGACTAAATTCATGAGTCTGCTACTCTCCTCCCCCTTCCCAGACGGACTCAAAAATTGTTAAATTTTTGTCTAAAATTGGTCTTAACTAGTTGATAGCCACAACTCGTTTTACGCGTTGGTGGCATCGTAACAAGTGTAAAAACACGAGTCTGCTACGCAGTCTGCCAGTATGAGTGAGTTTGATCTTGAGTAAGAGACCACTGAGCATTTAGCTACATTTAGGTGGAGCTCATTAATTACACACCATCTATCAAGGGCATGAAGTATATCCTGAATCGCCCTCCAGCCTTCACCAGACCTCACCATATAATAGATCTTTCTGTGCCCTACCATAGAATGATAATATCATTTACATATGTATACCAATAGAGAAGATTATTTGTGTTACAAGTTGTAAATATATGTTGCTCAAGATAATCCATGTATATATCTGAAAGCAGAGGAGATAACGGAGAACCCATAGCAACACCTGACTGTGTATAACATTGCCCCTCAAATAAAAAGTAATTTTGATCCATACAGACAGACATCAAATTGAAAAATTCATCTTTTTCGAAAAAATTAAGTTTAGAGCCATGAATCAGCCTGCATACCACACCTTTGCAGCTAGCTACATCGATATTGGTGAACAGACTAACCACGTCAAAAGATGCGATTATCTGCAATTATGTGATCGGACTTCAGCCCGTAAAAACAATAAACAATAAGCATGCTATCAGTCGTCACACATCCAAGGAAGGGAATCCCTGTGGTGCATATAATATGCTAATAAAGGTACAAGGAGCCGTAACACTCCTTTACTGTTATTGATGCCTAATATGACCATGGGAGCCCAACCCATTGGTCTTCAATTCGTTTTGTGTGTGTGTGTGTGTGTGTGTGTGTGTGTGTGTGTGTGTGTGTGTGTGTGCCAGTAGAAGTTCCCCCTAATGTGGTGCCTCGTGGAGGTCGCAGAGCAGCTAAGCAAGCGAGGAGGCGGGAATACCAGCGTGTCCAGAGATTGTGGAGGAAGCATCCGGCTCGTGCAGCTGCGGAGGTACTGGAGGGAGCTGGGGAAGAACAAGTAGTAATGCCCCCCCTCCGGGAGTTTTTGGATTACTGGGAGCCACTTATGAGTGCTCCCAGCCACAACTCTCGTGAGCCAGTGGTACCCCCAGCTTCCACCAGGGACTCCTTACGCAGCATCATGTGCACGCCGGTGCTTCATGACGAGGCACATAAGTGCCGTGTCAAAAACTCCACTTCTGCTGGACCCGATGGTATTTCCGCCCGACGCTGGAATAAAGCTCCAAAGAATGTTAAGCTGCTCATCCTCAACCTGTTGCTACTATCTGGAAGACCCCCAAAAGCGTTGACCCGTGCCCGGACAATTTTCATCCCAAAGAAAGGGGGAAGTGGGCCTGGAGGCTACCGTCCAATTTCTATTTCGTCGGTGGTCTTCCGCCACTTCCAAAAGGTTCTGGCATCTCGCCTCCAAGTGGCTGGTGTCATAGGTGACGTCCAGAGAGCATTTCGGCCAGCAGATGGCACAGCGGAGAATCTAACAGTTCTCCAAACTGTCATTTCGCTGGCCCGTATCAAGAAACGGCAGCTCCATCTTGCCGCTCTGGACGTCGCTAAGGCCTTTGACACAGTTAGCCACTTTGCCCTGACCGATTGTCTTCGTGGTGTCGGGGCACCTGCTCGTTTAATCGAGTATGTTGCCTGTCTGTACCACGAAGGCGTGACGGTCCTCGAGGCACAAGGTGAGATGTCAGGGGATGTTGTTATAGGGCGCGGGGTACGCCAGGGGGATCCTCTGTCGCCACTCCTCTTCAACCTGGTCGTGGATACGGCCTTGGGTAAGCTGCCAGCTGAAATAGGGTTTGATCTCGCCCCTGGGGTGCGAGTAGGTGCATTAGCTTTTGCTTGTCACCCTACTCGCAGAAACCCGCGAGGGCTTGCAGATCTCCCTCAACGCATTTGCTGAGCAGCTAGCCAGGTGTGGTTTGGTGGTCAACCCAGCTAAGTGTGGGTCGGTCTCCTTGGTCCCGTCGGGTCGCCAGCATAAGGTGAAGGTAGTGGATGAGGAGTGTTTTGTCTTAGGAAAAAACTTCCATCCCTGCCCGATCCGTGTTGGAGGTCTGGCGGTACCTTGGGGTCGACTTCATGGGTGTGGCCACTATAGCCGCAAGCCGTGTGGACCTTGGTGGAGCATTAGCTCGTGTCACCAAGGCTCCATTGAAGCCACAGCAGAAGCTGCGCCTCCTTCACACGTACTTACTGCAAAGCTAACCTATGGGTTAGTCTTTGGCAGGCTTACTGCGGGGAGGCTGCTAGAGTTAGATCGTGAAGTTCGCTCTGCTGTGCGCTCTTGGCTAGGCTTTCCACCTGGTGTCCCAAGTGCTTACATCCACGCACCGGTCAAGGCCGGTGGGCTCGGTATTGTCTCTCTTTCTGCCAGCATCCCATCTTTACGCCGCCAGCGCCTGCTTGCCCTTAGGGGCTCGAGCTGGGAGGTCGCCCGCACTGCTGCTGACCTTGACTTCGTCAAGCAGCAGTAGCTGTGGTGTGACCAAGCAACACCAACTGCAATAAAACCCAGCTCATCTGCTGAGTTCACTGCTGCTCTGCATGAATCTATAGATGATAAAGAACTCCGATTGTGCTCTGAATCCCCATTTTCTTTCCAGTGGGTGGAATGGGCTTCAGAGGGCATTGGGGCACGCGGCTACCTCCATTACGATCTGCGACAGGCGATATCTGAGCTAAAAGGAGTGGCACCTAATAACATCAAGGTCCTGGCTGCGACCTTGTCATGGCGCGGGGTGTGGTGCGGGAAAAGCGCCACGGAGTTACTCGAGTTGGGCATCTCTGCAGGAGTACTCCGTGGTATCACCACCCGCGTCCTGAGGGGTTCTTACTTGAACTGGTGGTCATTCTATAGGGGCACTTCCTTTCATCCCATTCTTCCTCCTCGTCCTGCAACTTCCCTTATCCCTAGAGCCGGCGTCGGGTAAACCTGGGCGTCCTCCCCACTTTTTTATTTTATTTGTTTATTTTACAATTTAATGGTGTGCCCCCTCCGCCTTTGAGGGAGTTTGTAAAAAAAGAAAAAAAAAAAAAAAAAAAAAAAAAAAATGTGTGTGTGTGTGTGTGTGTTTTACCCTTTGCCGTTCTTGTAGGGGTAAAAATGAGAACCTGTATCATGTGGTGCAGCAGTGTCCTCTTACTCACGGTGGGCGCATTCTACGTCATGATGCGGTTGCCAAGTAGATAGCTGGCGCTTTGTTATCCAGCGATTGGGATGACGAGAAGGAGAGGCAATATCACGTGCCGAGTGACTGGAGAAGCTGGATATCGTTGCCATCAAACTCGATGGGTTTGCAATAATCCTGTGGCAATAATGTTGTTTGTGGCAGCGTGGACATGGAGCAGACCTGGCGTGCTAAGATAGATAAGTATGACAGAAATAACTTGCAGTAAGCGATTTCCGAGCTAAGAACGGTGGCTACCAATAACATCAAGGTCATGGTCGCGACCGTGTCACGGGGCAGGGTGTTGCGCGGGAAAAGTGCCACGGAGTCATTGAAGTTGGGCATCTCGACCGGAGTGCTCCGTGGTATCACTACCTGCGTTCTGAGGAGCTCTTACTAGAACTAGTGGTCATTTTTCGGGGGCCCTTCCATTCATTCAACTCTTCCTTTTCCTCCTTCTGCAACTTCCCACATCCCTAGAGCCGGCGTTGGGTAAACCTGGGCGTCCTCTCCTCTTCTTTTATTTATTTTGTACGTCTTTTGATTCATTCCGATCCTTCTAACCCATAAATATTTACTTATCTCAAGAGTTGATTAATAGAAGGCAAGTTCCACACCGGTATCGAACTCCAACGCCGTAGTTTAAATATATTTTATCGGTTTAATAAGAATTCTGCAGTTTTATGCACGAGTTATACACCTAAGACATAGTTTACACATTATATTACCAAAATATCCTACACACAACATTGCATTATCATGAAACATAAGAGCAGATGAAAAATATGAGTTAAGATGATTCTAAGACCCACATCCAGGCTGAGTTCCATTTATGTTTTATTCATTTATTTTTGTATTTTATTTTTCTCTGGTTTCACAAGCAAAGTAAAAATGTCTTATTGGAATCAACCCGGAAAAATTGTTTTCAATTTCGGATTCAGCGCTCTCGGAATGTCCCAGAAACCGCAGAAGAAAGCCTGCAGGGTTGGTTATATTTATTGAAGCCCTGCATTTGCATAGCAGCAAAGAATATTTATAGATTGAGCCACATATCAGTTTCAGTTTCAGAAGAAAAAAATCGTGTTATAGCCGTGTACGTCGGCAGGTTTGTATTCCGACATTATGAAGCAACGATTTTCTTTGTTAAGGACGTGTCCCTGAACATTTTTTAGGCCTGAGAGGGGAAAACTCTCCAGCCAAGATGGCAAGGTGTATCCATTAAGAAGTCCATTCAAAACAAGTTTGGCAAATTTTTAGTGATTAAGTGTAGACTACACACTAACGAGCTATGTGAGCTATGTGGAATTACGCTCCAAGAAACAACAGTCAAGTCGCCAATTCAAGTTCCTCGATATGAATTATGTTTCTGAATATCTAATTAATCAGGATAATGTTATGCGAAATTGATTAATATATTCTAATCAATCCGATGATGACATTCACATGCTGCGGAGCTTACTCACAACTGTTGACCATCTGGACGCTGCTCCAAGTATTTCACAATACGAGAATGCAATTCATCCCCATTACAATATTACGGTATAATTGATTTAAACGGTCTTTTGATGCCAAGTGGATCGCAACCAATTGTCGGTTATATGTATATTGGGTTATTATTAAAAATTTGCAAGGATCAAACCCTAAATTCGTTCGCTAATTTTCAAATCTATGTATATTTATCTATTCCAAAGGAACATTAAATTTCTGTCTCCATATGATCCCTAATTTCTACCGGAATTATAAAACCAGTTGTTCATTAATTTTATTGAAGGGAACACTTACGTTTTCTTGTTTGTGAATCGTGATTGATTAATATTACGCACCAACGCCAATTTTGGAAATGGGGGAAAATACTAATAATAATTATTTTCTGATATTTACCTTACAAATCGTAGCAATTCTGATGTCTGGCTGTGAAAATTACAGGCATTCTTTACTAAGCCCTCAAATTTATGATTGAATGCCGAAGACTCGAGAAAACATCTGGCACGATATTTCGAGCTTCCCTCTAATACACGTAAGTGTTCAAT